>PVJX010021015.1:16115-32604 GCA_004027295.1 Dolichotis patagonum
GGACATGGTCAGCTATCCCAAAAATAAGAGGACATATTATGGTAATCATCCCTAATTTTCCTATCAACTTAATCTGAAGCCCTTTATAACTTACACTGTCTTATTATGACTGATCTTATTTGAATCTGGTTTGTTAGATTGCTACTTTGTATTGACTGATTTTATTTAAATCTGTTATGATTGATAGCATCAAGTCTAAAAGTATAGGCAACTACACTGAAGATGACAAGATTCATTAAGATACCCACTCTGGTTTGATTATTGCCTGCTTTTGAAGTCTTATAATGTCTCCAATGCTTTGTTTTTATTAATGTTGTTATACACTGCTGAGACATCATGGTAACCATTGTAGATCACCTCGTATTGTGGATTTACATGACTTTTTGCTTCATGCTTTTCTAGGAATTGTTTTGTTTTGTCTTGCTTTGTTTTGTTTTTCCCTCTAATACAGAAAGGATAGATATACATGTAGAAACTCATGCATGTGTAGAGCTTATAAACAGTTTACAAGAACCAACTATATAATGCATGTTGAAATGAACAACTCTTTTGAAGAAAAAGAGACACTACAGTATCCAGTGCTGACTCTGTAATGTCACTATATGAAACTCAGCAATACTATGATTCTTTGTTCAAAGTGATTTTAGCTTGTTTTGTATTGTTCAAATTAAACACACATGAAGGTATGGACAGCTGTTTTGAAAAGAATGAGACACTATGACAGCCATTCTTGGCTTCCCTATTGTCTGGTCTTGAAGACCTGAAATGCCCTCCTCATCTTGCTCAGATCAGTTCCATACTATATTGTTTCATGTGAATTCCCTGTGTGTGACAATATGGACAACTATTTGGAAGAAAACAAGAGTCAATATGATAGAGAATGAATATCTCCGATTCTCTAGATTTGAAATTTATGTCTCTTGCATTGCTTTCTTGT
Organism: Dolichotis patagonum; assembly: GCA_004027295.1. Classification (NCBI taxonomy): domain Eukaryota; kingdom Metazoa; phylum Chordata; class Mammalia; order Rodentia; family Caviidae; genus Dolichotis; species Dolichotis patagonum. Next base: position 17,053 of record PVJX010021015.1, read on the forward strand.
GTCCACTTTGTTCTGTTTTGTTGTGTTTAATTTCACCCTTTTGATATAATTGCATATATGTTTAAGTGTGTAAAATTGATGACCATATTGTTGTTTTTGTCAGATCGTGGAGCAGAACTGTTAACAGTCTCACTGTTTGAGTGTCTACTTTGCATGTTTTAATTTTGTAATTTTTACAACTATTTCCAAGATGTCCATTTGTAAATTATCAAGTAATGATTTCTTAGTGTTTTGTTGTTGTTGTTCTTTTCCTTTTTTCCTTGGAATTCTGTATTGTTACTACCCTTTATTCTGTTTTGTTTTATTTGTTTGTTTTTTCTCTTTAAATACAAATTTTAAAAAATGTAAGTTCCCAGGAACCACAAGAAAACTGACAGGAAGACTAGAGACCACAGAGATGCTGGAGAAACTGAGCACAACAAAGAGAAAAGAACAAAGCAGTCTAGAAAACTAACCTTATCTCCTGGGGTAGGAGACCTGCCTTCACTAACACAATCTGAGTTCAAAGATGATCAGTAGCTCCAGGGAGAAACAACAGACTGGGGTTGCAGTGCTAAATGGAAGAAAAGCCCATAGTTATTGTAAACTGCAAAGGTAGCATGGTCTTTTACACTGAAAGTGATGCCTTACACACTCGTGCTATGTCAGAGCAGAAATCCAGTGCAGCACTCACAATATTTGAGAGTATTTAATCAGGAATCATTTAATCAGGGGAAGGGAGTCTTTGCTTAAGACAGAGATGTACAGCAAATACATTTCAGAGTTTCTGGATCCCCCTAACCAGAATGACGAGATGGTGACAGCCAGAAGAGATAGCTTCAGAGAGAGAAAGAACAGGCTAAACAGAACAACCTGAGTTTAAGCTCAGGCTAGCCAGGCCATCAGGGCCTTGCCTCCTCTGGTGAGAAACCAGGCCAGCTGTGTGTGGTTTCTGGAGTTAACTTTGTGTGAAAGTGTTGGCATTAAATCCAGCAGATTGGTTGATCCACAACCACCACCACAATACCTAAATTCAATACAAAGGTCAGTGGCCTGTTTACTTTCCCTTTCTGCCAATGTGATCAGAGGTACAACTCAATTTGCATAATTGGGTGGAAGAGGAGTTTCTTGAGCAGAGAAAACTCACATACCCATTGCCCACAAAGCTAGGTGGAAAAGGCAATAACTTCAGGTGCATGAGGGACAGAAGCTGGAAGCACCTGGAGTGACCCCCTGGGAAGATACCTTGACCAAACACACTGACCAAAAAAGTGAAGTAGGACTCAACATTAGCACACAAAAATAACCAAGCATGAAAATAAAATAGTTCTTAGTAGTGACTCACTATCACTTCCCCAAATCTGGTGGGTTTCAACACTGCAACACCTGGAAAAGAACCATATATTCAAAAATACAGAAGAATTTTGTTGGACTCATCTCTCTCTCTCTCTCTCTCTCTCTCTCTCTCTCTTTCTCTCTCTCTCTCTCTCTCTTATTTGGTTTCTGGAATGTTGGGCTTTTTTCCCTCATTTCACTCTCTTGGTTTTTCTTTTTATTCTCCTGTTACATTTATCAAACTCTATTACTTTGCTTTTAACCCTAATAGGATCATTTCCCCTTTTTTTATCTTCTTTCTCATCTTCTATTTCTTTATTTTTCTAATTTTACTTCTTTCATTTTCCCTTCTGCACTCACTCCATCTCTACTAGCATAACTATTAATTTATTATTCTTTAAATATTTAGTTGACTATATACTACTCTTGTTGGATAATTTTCTATTGTCAATAGTGGCCTAGTTGTTGCATTTAGTAGATATTTACTGTATGTCAGCATTTGGTTTGCTTTTGCGTCTGTATTACAATTACAGATCTCTTTTCTATCCTTAAGGGCAGTATAGTGGTAATTTTTATTTGTTCTTATAGCATGGCAATATCCAGATTGTCTTTCACACAATCTTAAAAGCTATTAAATAAAAGCAACAAATCACTTATGAAGGTAAAATCATTAGAATTATAGCAGATTCCTTAACACAAACTTTAAATGCTGTGAGAGCTTGGAGCAAAGTGTTTGAAGTTGGGGGGGGACAACTTTCAAGCCAGGCTGAATATTCTGCAAAACTATCTTTCAAAATGATGGAGAGTGGGGGTGGTGGCACATGCCTGTAATAATAGTACTCTGCAGGTTAAGGCAGGAGAGTCACTCTGATTTCTAGGCCAGCCTGGCCTGCCAAGTGAGTTGAAGGACAACCTGAACTGCATAGTGAAAGCCTATCTCAAAAAGACCAGAACAAATTTTGATGGAGAAATAAGGTATTTCTCTCATAAACAGCACATTAAGAAATTCATGACAGCCAAAACAGCACTCCAAAAATATTCAAGGATATCCTAAAAAGATAAAATTGAACTGACAATGCCAAAGATCTAATGAAATGAATTCTTCAGGCATGGTGAACAGGTATAAGAAGGGAAACAGAAAATTGATCAGATGAGTCAGTAACTTTCAATAATAACTGTCAAGCTGAGTAGTATCAATTTCTCAATCAAAAGACAAGAGACACAGACTGCTGACTGGATAAAAATATTAAGCCCAAAAATATATTGTATTAATCAAAAAAGAAATTCATAGACTAAAACTCAAAGTGTGAAAACAACATTCCATGTAACAGTCCCCCAAAGACAAGCAGGAGTAACTATCCTGTTTTATTTTTGATACCGGGGATCAAACTCATAATCTTGGGCTTGTGGTTTCCAGGCAGGCACTTGTGAAAGTGAGCTATACCCCAGCCCTAGATATCTTGCTTTAACAAAAAGTGGATGTACAAAGGAAAGAGAAAGAAAAAGTGCATAAGAGCATAAGAGACAAAGAAGGTCACTACATAATGGTTAAAGGAACACTTCAACAGGAAGAGATAATAATTATATATATATATATATTTTCACCAAACAGTGGTACACCTAACTTCATAAAACAAACACTACTTCATATGAAACAATTACATAAACATCAATACAATTATAATGGGGGACCTCATGCACAAATAGATCAACTAGTCAAAAATATCAAAAAGAAATTACCAAAGTTGAACTACATCTCTAAAAAAACAAACTTAATGGATATCTACAAATGTTCCACCTAACAACAAATGAATGCACATTGCTCTCAGCAATACATGAAACTTTCTCCAAAATAGACTATAGAACCCCATAAATCATGCTTAAATTAACATAGTCATAATAACTGCATGTACATCATAAGCCATAATGCACTGAAACTGGAATCAATAACAAAAGGAGAACCACAGAAATTATGCAAACATACACAGATTAAACATTACACTCTTAAATAATCACTAGATCAGAGAAAAAAATCACAGAAGAAGTAGCACAAGCCACCATCCTGCATAGTAAACCCCAGCCAGCCAGGAAACCTTGCCACCTCACTCAGACCCTGGTAGGGCCCAACCCAATTCCCCAGTCAACCACAGACTTTCGCATAGTCCCTTGGAGTCTGATTGGGCCTCAGCCAGTGACCCTGAGTGGCTGGAAAACTTCCTGCACTCACTGGCATGAGCCAAAGGACTGTATGGTAAACTCCATTCAGCCATGCAAACTCAGCACCTCACTTGGAACCTGGGAGGCCCCTGCCCAGCACCCCAAGCAGCCTCAGACCTTCAGGTAAGTCCCTCAAAGCCTTGTTGGGACCCACTCAGCAACCCTGGGTGGCTTGGGAATCACCTTCACTCAGTGGCATGAGCTGAAAGCCTGCACAGTGAACCCCATCCAGCCATGCAATCTCAGCACCTCTCTAAGAACCTGTTAGGCCCCACCCAGTGATCCTAAGCAGCTGTAGAGCTTTGGTGCACCACATGGCATGAGCTGAAGACCTGAATACTGTACTCCATCTAGCTGTTTAGCCTTGATACGCCACTCAGAACCTTGTAGGGTCCTGTCCAATAAACTTAAGCAGTCAGGGAGCTTCACAGTACCACATAGGGTATGCTGAAGGCCCACCCAGCATACTCCCCACATTTGAGGAGCCTTCAAGTGCCACTAGGGACCTGGTAAGGCCTGATTAATGATCTCCACTGAACTGGGGAAACTCTCTGCAGTACTGACAGACATCTTCAACTCAGGAAGCAACCGAGATCTTGCATTCAGCTTCTCCAAGGGAATACAAAAGAAAAGAACAAAATGTACTCTCAAAGTTCCAGCCCAACCAAACAAGCCTAGAAGACATGGACATAGAAGAAAGTGTAAAACATACACCGAAATTTCTGAAATGACAGCAACTGAAGTAAAAGAACAACTCCATGAAGCTTTAAAAAACTCAGATGAGAAATAATCACCCAGGTAAGAGAACAAATGACAAACATAATGAAAGAAATGCTGAGTACATCTAAAGAAGGCTTAGGCTGTGCACCCAGCCACCCAGCCCATTGCCCTCAGATCTCCCCCCTGGGCCACCTCCACTGGCACACTTCCCATGCACCCTGCTGCCTGGTCAGCTGCCCTTGGACCTCCCAGCCAGCTTGCCTCTGCCAGTGTGCTTCCTGCACACCCTGCTACCCAACCCACTCCCCTCAGGCCTCACAGACCAAGCTGCCTCCACTGAGGGTCTTCTTGCATGCCTTGCCACCTGGCCCATCACCAGCCTGATGCTCTCGGGGACCTCCCACTTCCTGGACCTAGTACTGCTGTTGATCTTTGGCTCAGTAACACCTCACCCAAACAGAAGACCCCAGCAAGCTCCAGTCAGTGTGGTGAGTTTCCCCTAAAATACAGGTATTCAGAGGGTATTGAGCAGCAGTAGGAAAGCTCCCTCCAACAGTAAGACCTTGGCAAGCTTGACAAGATTGTGAACAATTCCTTCCCCCACACAGAGAACATCAGGCAGGTTGAGAAGTGTGCCAATAAGGCCTTCCCCCACTTGGATAAAATTAAAAGACTTTATGAGATACCCAGTGACACAGTAGGGTCTCAGCTGAGAAAAACACTATAGACAGGGAAATCTAGTGACATAGAATAACCTGAAGACATAGCAATAACAGGAACTAAGGGTTGACTTACACCAGTACTCCTAGGCTAGTCAGCCTAGGAAGAATGTAGGACTCACCCAACAGGCCCTGCAGGAGAAATTCAGGTGACTGGCCCTTCTCTACATTGTGGTATACTCAACAATTGGACAAACATCAATCACACAGTAGGACCCTAAGATACACACTACTAACAATTGAGACTATTGGGATTGAAAGACCAAATATTAGCCCAAATGATGAAAATGACAAAATGAAAAAGAAAAATGCAATCTCAAACATCTAGTCCATCAGAGCAAGTACAGGAGACATTGAAATAGAGGACTTTAAAAGTTATACACAAGAAATCTCTAAAAACATAGCAAATGATAAAGAAACAAATCCATGAGGCTATAGAAGAAATCAAATTAGAAATAGTTTCTCACATAAAGGCAGAAATAATAATCTTAGTAAAGAAGTTTCTCATCTTAGCTAGAGAAGAAATATATAAAAAAAATGTACAGGATTATGGGAGGTCGAGGTCCTGAGGTCTGGCTGGCCACCCTGGCAGAAGAGAGAGTCTGAGCACACTCAGACTCCCCGTTCCTCAGCACACCAAGTAGAGCATCCCTTCCAGGGCCGCCCTGCTCAGAGCCCACCCCGCAGTGCATCCCTAAGCCTACTTCCACCCTTCCTGAAGCTCAATCCCGCCCTCCCTCTTCAGTCTGTATATACTCCTGCACTTCCGTAATAAAATTGGATCTGTTCCATCAGCCTGATCTCTGGAGTTGTCTCTCTGTCACCCCTTGCCAGTCCCCCTCAGCCCCAAAAAGGCTGCACAGGATCATGGGAAATTGATTGAAACCTTGAATGAACAGCATAGAAAACAAGTAGAATCCATTAAACAAATTGAAAGAGATATCCAAGAAACAAAAACTTTTATTAAAAGCTGGAAAACCATTTAAATGAAGCTGAGGATAGAATTTCAGACCTTGAGGACAGGATAGCAGTTAGTAATCATTAAAAGGTACAACTTTTAAAAACAACAAAGCAGCATGAACTGACAATCCAGCAGCTTCAAGATGACACAAAGAGAAACAATATAAGACTAATAGGCATCAGTGAAGGGGCAGGAGTCAATGCAAATGACATACTATTCACATAAGTAATAGCAGAAAATTTCCCAAATATAGAGAAAATACCCGATATACAGATAAGTGAGGCATTTGGAACACCAAACAGTAGCAACCAACATAAGTCTACAACCAGACATATAATAATTAGGATCACAGACATATAATGTAAAAACAGAATACTAAAAGCTGTTAGAGAAAAGACACAACTCACCTACCAAGGAAAAGACCTTAGAATCATGGCAGACTTATCAGTGTAAACCATCAAATTAAGATGAGCTGGGAGTGAAGTATTTCAATCCCTGAAAGAAAAAAACTTTCAACCCAGACTGATGTACCCATCAAAACTGTCTTTCAAATTTAATGGAGCAACAAGATACTTCCATGACAAAAAAACAATTGAGGAAATCCATGTCCACCAAGCCAACCCTAAAGAGTACTGAAAGACATAATAGAGAAAGATAAAAATGATCAAAATTTCCAGAACAACAACAGACAGAAACCACCAGGCAGGGCAAGCAATTAAATAAGGAGGAAAAGCAGAAAACAAACAACAGAAACATAACATGACAAAGTTGAGTCAGTAGTATCAGTTATATCCATAAATGTAAATGACCTCAATTAACCTATCAAAAGAAATAGGTTGACAGAATGGATCAAGAAACAGGATCCCACAATATGCTGTATACAATAAAAACATCTGACTCGAAAGGAAACTCATAGGTTGAAAGTCAAAGGATGGAAGGAAAACAGTATTTCATGCAACAGGAACCCAGAAAAAATCAGGGGTGGCTATTCTATTAGCATACAATGTGACCTTCAAGCCAAAAATGATCAAAAGAGATAAAGAAGGTCACTACATACTTGGTTGTGGAAAACTTCAAGAGGAAGGTCACTACATACTTGGTTGTGGAAAACTTCAAGGGGAAGAGAAAACAATCTTAAATATACATGGACCAAATACAGAAGCACCCAACTATGTATAAGACAACTACCAATGGACATGAAAAACCAAATACACAAGAATACAATTGTTATAGGGGACCTTACTACCCCATTGTCCCAAAGAGATAGATCAACTAGACAAGAAGTCAGCAAAGAAATAACAGAACTGAATCATATCTGTGTATGAATGGACTTAGTGGATGTTTACAGAGTGTTCCACCTGCCCACATCAGATTATATATTCTTCTCAGCTGCACATGGGACATTCTCCAAAATAGACCATATATTAACCCATAAAACATTCTTAAATAAGTGCAAAGGGATTGAAATTATTCTGTACATAATATCTGACTATAGAGCACTGAAATTGGACATGAATGGCAAAGGACATTGCAAAACCAACATAAATACATGGAAATTAAATGACATCCTTCTTCACAATCAGTGGGTTACAGGTGAAATTAAAGAAGAAACAAAACAATACCTAAAATCCAATGAGAATGTAGATACAACATACCATAACCTGTGGGATGCAATGCAAGTGGTACTAAGGGGGAAATATATAGCAATAAATTGTCACATCAAGAAAATGGAATGAGCACAAATAAACAACCTAATGCTACATTTCAATCTTCTAGAAAAGGAAGAGCAAGTCAAACCAAAAGCTCACAGAAGACAGGAAATTGTAAAGATCAGAGAACAAATTAATGCTATTGAAACTAAAAAAAAAAAAACAAAGAATTAAAAATCAAGAGCTGGGTTTTTGAGAGAATAAACAGAATTTAAAAAGAAAGAAAAAAACACAAATTCTTACAGTAAGGACTGGAAAGAAAGAAAGAAATCAATGCAGATCCCATGGAAATTCTAAAGATCATAAATACCTACTTTGAAAATCTCTACTCACATAGAGAGGAAAACACAGAGGAAATGGACAGATTTCTAGAAACATATGAACTATCAAACCTCAATCAAGAAGATATAATAATTTTGAACAATCCAGTATCAGCTACTGAAATTGAAAACATGATTAAAAATTTACCAACAAAGAAAAGCCCAGGTCCTGATGGACTCATGGCTGAAGTCTACAAGAAATTTAGAGATTTCATGTCAATACTCCTTAAATTCTTCAAGGAAATTGAAATAGAAGCAATACTTCCTAACTCATTCCTGGAGGCAAGTATCACACTGATACCAAAACCAGAGAAAGACTCAACCAAAAAGGAGAACTATAGGCCAATCTCACTAATGAACATGGAAGCAAAGATTTTCAATAAAGTACTGGCAAATAGAATGCAGCAAATGATCAAGAAGATTGTACAACATGATGCAGTAGGATTTATTCCAGGAATGCAGGGATGATTTAACATATGCAAATCAATAAATGTAATACAACACATCAACAGAGCCAAAAATTAAAACCATGTGGTCATCTCAATAGATGCAGAAAAAGCTTTTGATAAAAAAGCTTGTTCATGATAAAAAAAAACCCTACCTACAGAAACATGGAATAGATAGTATCTACCTCAATCTGATAAAGACCATCTATGACAAACCAACATCCAACATTATAATAAATGGACAAAAACTGAAAGCCTTTACTCTAAAATCAGAATCAAGATAAGACTGTTCACTATCACCATTCCTATTCAATATTGTTCTGGAAATATTAGCCAGAGCAGTCAGACAAGAGACAAATAAAAGGAATAAAGAGAAGAAAGGAAGAAGTTAAATTATCATTATTTGCCAATGATATGATACTTTATATAGAAGACCCAAAAAACTCCATTAAAACACTATAAGGTAATAAACAAATTGAGCAGTGAAGTTGGATAAAAAGTCAGTACTCAAAAATCAATAGCATTCCTGTACACAAACAAGAAACTCACTGAGAGAGAAATTATGGAAATATCGCCCTTCACAATAACATCTAAAAAAAATGAAATACTTAGGAATTACCTAACAAAGAATGTAAAAGACATATATGCTGAAAATTATACTACACTAAAAAAGGAGATTGAAGAGTATATTAGAAAATGGAAGGATATTCCTTGCTATTGGCTAGGAAGAACCAAAAGAGATGCAGCACACAAATGCAAACCCAAATAACAAGCACAAAGCAAGACAATCACAATCTTGGACTTCAAATTATATTATAAAGCCACAATGACAAAAGCAGCATGACATTGGCACTAAAAAAACAGACATGTCCTGAGGTACATTCAGCAGAAATAATCCTCAGCACATTCAGGCATCTGAACTTTGACAGAGTGTAAAAACATATGCTAGAGGATAGATAACCTGTTTAATAAATGATACTCAGAAACTGGATACACATGTGCAGAAAAATGAATCTAGACCAAATCTCTCACTGTATACTAAAGTAAAATCAAAATATGTCAAAGATTGAAATGTTAAAACATAAGCAATCCACTGGAAGATAAAATAAGTAAAACTTCTGCATAAGCAAGTACTTTCTGAAAGGAACCTCAACTACACAAGAAACAGCATCATCAGTCAGGCATAGTTGTACACATATGTAATACCAGCACTCAGGAGGCTGACACAGGAAGATTGTTGGGTGTTCAAGTCCAACCTAGGCTACAAAGTGAGCTCAAGGTCAGCCTGAACTTCATAGCAAGATTCTATGTCAAAAAGACCAGAAAAAGGGAGGGAAAGAAAGAAACAGCACCAAAGATATACAGAAGTGAGAAAAGACAGGAGAAAATGATTAAGAAAGTGAATCAAAGCAAAAACTAAAATAGAGTTTCTTCAAATGAGAAGGGGATCAAGAGTTGGAAGAAACAGAGAAAGATAAGAGAGGAAAGCACAAAAAAGGATTAACTTGTATTATGTACCTGTGCAACTACCCCAAGATAAATATAATCATTACAAATATGCACTAATACATAAATACATGATTCATAAAAATAAATAAATAATGAGAAAGAACCAACACTTAGAATCAACACATGTTGTTATATCAAATTAAAAAGCAACAATCAAGCAGAAAAAGAAACAATCAACACAGTGAAAGGACAACCTATAGAACAGGAAAAAATCGCCATCCACACCTCAGAAAAAGTATCTACAATACATAAAGAACTAAAAAGAATTAGATCTCCCAAAATAAAAGACCCAACCAAAACATTGGCAGCTAAAATAAATACATACATCTCAGAAGAATAAGTACAAATCATCAATAAATACATGAAAAACTGTTAAACATCTCCCTATCTATTATAGAAATGCAAATTAAAACAAAATTAAGATTCTATTCTGTCCTACTCCAGAAAGAATGACTGTCATCAAGAAATCAAACAATAGCAAAATGAATAGAGAGGGGAAAAAAGGAGATGAAAAATTAATAAATATGTGTTATGTACATGTACTAATTCCCCACAATGAATGTAATCACTATGTACTGCACACATATATTAATAAAAATAAAAATTAGAAAATAACAAATACTGGTGACACTGGGGGTGGTAGGTGACAGGAGCCCTTCTATATTGTTGCAAGGACTCTAAGTTACTACAACCACTATGGAAATCAGTGTGGAGTTTCCACAAAAAAAACTAAAAACACAAATCACATTCCACTTTGCTCTATCCTTCTAGATATCTTCCTGAAAGAGACATCATATCAAAGTGATATTAGCATACCTATGTTTATAGCAGCACAAAACACAATAGCTGTGTCTTGGAAGAAAGCTATATACCTATCAACAGATGAATGAATAAAGAAATGTGGTATTTATAAACAATGGAGTATTATCCTGATATAATAAAGATAAATTTGAGTGATTTAAAAGAAAATTAGTGCATATTATGGCCATGATGATAAGTGAAGTAAATCAGACACACAATCTAAATATCACATGGTTTCTCTCATAGGAGAAATCCAAAGGAAAAAGAGATAAACAAAATATAGACAATAGTAAACAAGGAAATAGATCTTTTGCAAATAGGAATAGGGTCAAGAGATGGAGGGAGGTGGAAGGTAGAGGAAGGGTAGAGATATGAAAAGAGTTAAAATGTGTTATGTACACACACTGGCTCCTTACAATGAACATAATCATTATGTACTACAAAAATGGCTAATAAAACAAAAATCTTCAAAAAGAAAATTAAATGACTCATAGTATACACAACAGTGCATGACATATAAGTATATACAAAAGGCATATGGTGTATTACTATCTGGCACACACACAGCAGTAACTCTGCCAATAGAATTGTTCCTTAGAAATGAAAACACCAGGGAATTATAAAAGAAGGAAGCAGCTGACATGAATGTGAAGATAAAACAGTACATGAAGAAAAGCCAGGAAGTAGCAGCAGAGTTATGAAAGGGTAAAGTAAATTCAAACTAAAACACATGAAAAGAGAAGGAAAATTTAGAAGTAGATGAGGAACCAGTGAGAAAGAGAACCACTAGAAAGAGACAAGGATAAAGTTTCACTTGGTAAAAAACAGAATTATCCTTTCATTAGAAGTAATATTTTATCAAAGACACATCCAGAGAATGTCAATGTTATGTGAGGGCACTACAAAGACCTTAGATGAGAACATGGTTCTGTCAAGTCTTGGCTGTGGTGGGTGCCCTTCAGGGAAGATATTTAAAGTTGAGTCACAGATTCCTATATAAAGTGGACTAGTAATCATATCTACAAGCTAAGATTGGGGGAATTATAAAATAAGGTAAGGTAGGTGAAAGTACTTAGAGCCATCTCTAAGACAAGTGAAGTGTTTATAGTTGCTTTGATTTCACCTTCAGAGCATTACTTACCTCAGTATATCTGAAAATGCTTCAACTCCATACTTGGAGCAGCTGTAGGATGCAGGAGAGATAGCAACTCTTCCCAGAACACTGGAGACATTGACGATTCTCCCCCGTGCTTTCCTCACCAAGGGAAGCATGCTCAGGGTCACCTCCATCAAACCAATGAGATTCACTTTGAGTACTTTCACAACATCTTCAGTCTTCTGCCACTCACTTAATGTTATTTGGGGGAAAATGCCTGCATTGTTGACCAGGCCCCAGAGTCCTAAAACAATAAAAGTCAAGTGAGGAATTGAGTCTCAGATAAAAATGATGACTAAACCTTGACCAATTTTTCTAGTAAGAACAACTAAAATTCACAGACAAAATATCTTTCTAATGTTTTTAAATGTGTCTGTTAGTTAAGAAGTGAGTAAAATAAGTAGATACATAATTTAATCACAGGGGGAGAAAAACTAAGGTAGGCAAAAATCCAGAGGATAAATAGAGCACTGATTCCTGGCTTTTGATTTGAGTGAATTTACAGGTCACTATGATCTTGAACTTCACTGAAACTACAGAATCAAATCAAGGACACTTTCTTCATCAAATGGACATACTATCAGTTTAAGGGTGAGCAAAAAGTCCTTAGAAGGTAAATTTTTCTGTTTTAAACTCTGGGATAGGGAAAATGAAGAAAGAATCACCCCAGCAGGACCTCAATCACAAACCATCCCTCAGGAGAGTTTACTGCCCAAATCAACACTTTCCCAGGGATCCAAAAGACCTCAAGTCAAGAAACAGGTTTCAAATGATCACAGGCTCTTGGTGTCCCCAGGTACCTGACAAGCAAACATATATATTCTTTGGAAAAATCTCTCACCTCAAAGAAAGAGAAGAAAGCTACTAAGAAAAACAACTGCACATACTCATATCACTAAATACACAAAGGAATAAGGTTCACATGTGCATAACCACCAAAAGAAAATGATAGTAGAAAAACACTCCCAAACACTGTAAATACTAGAATCACAAGACAAAACAAACTTGGTAAATATAATTGTAAGAGAAGAGATTACAAAGGTTAATAAAGACAAAATACTATAAAATGGTTGAAGCAGATTTGAGAAATGAACCAAACAAAATGAATAGAAATAAAACAAATTATAGAAATAAAAAAATGTAAAAATATAAGTTTTAAAATTTAGTGGATAAGTTAAGTAGTATATGCTCATAATATAGAAAAGAGAGTAGTAAGTTGAAGATAGAGGGTATAAAATATATAGTGAGGCATTAGTCCAAATTCTGAGGCAGGAGGATCACCACAAGTTCTAGTCCAGTATGGTCTACATAATGAGTTCAAGGCCAGGCTTAACTACAAGAGAAAAAAAGACACAAAAAAATTTTAAAACAAAGAAACAAGAAAGGCATTAATTTAGGTTTGAAACAGGAGGATCACAAACTTAATTCCCTCCTGGGCAACTTAGTGAGACTTCATATCAAAATAAAAATAAAAAGGGATGTAGATAAACCCAGAAGTAGTTTTACCTCATTCAAATGCCAGTCTGAAAAAAAACTAAACATATCATCACATGTCTATTCAGACCCACAAAGAAGAGAGGGAAAATAGAATAAACTCGGTATTTCAAGTAATGACTACTGAGAATTTTCTAGAACTAATGAAAGCAAATAATCATAGACTCAAGAAGAAAACATATAAACTAAAGGAGCAGTAAGAATAGATGAAAGAAGAAATTCACATCTAAACACAACAAAATAAAGATCAAATATCGAAGAGAGAACATCTTTCAACATGCAGAAAAAAACAACAAATTATTTTCAAAGGAAAAACAGTCTGAGAACTCATTGATCAATAGCAGCAACAGGAGCCAAAAGACAGGGGAGTGGAATCTTCAATGTGCTGAGAGAAAATAACTGTAAATTTGGAATTACACTTTCAGCAAAAAAAAAAATCTTTCTAGGATGAGGGAAAAATAAAAATATTAGAAGAAATGCAAAAAAAGTGAGGGCAATTTGAGCCAATGTCTTCTAACTTCTGAAGGCTGAAAAAGGCATTCAGTCAAGAAAAAATTAATTTTTGGTGGAAGATTCAAGAAGAAGTAATGAGTCAGACATGGTGGTCACTTCTGTAATCCCAGTGGCTTTTGAGGAACACAAGATCAAGCTCAGCCAGGGGAATTCAGCAAGGCTCTGTTGCAGATACAAATAAAAAGGAAAAGGATATAACTTAGTGGTAGACCATGTACCCAGAACATGTGAGCCCCAAGTTTGATCACAAGTACCAGGAGGGGGAAGAAGGCAAACTGAGCAAAGAAAATATTAGACAGGAATTATATCTAAAGACACATTACTTATTGTAAGGCAAAAAAAAAAATGTAACCCCACAGCACTGATATAACGAGTCAAGAAAGACAGAAGATTTCAGTTGTTCTGGCAGTCTTGTATTACACATTCCAAAGGACAAAAATACAAAATTTTCACTTCATAAGTTGAATATGGAGTTAAAATTTCCTTGTTTTTTTTTTCACTTAGTGAGGTCTTGCTATGAATTTCAGGCTGATCAAGAACATGTTATTTAGCTCACATTAACCTCAAATCCCCAAATCTTCTGCATCAACCTCCCAAGTATATGCAGGTAAAATTTCTAAAGAAACCACTAATGAAATAAAATAATATTAATTTCAATGTAATTTTAGAAAAAAACGAAATTTAAAAATTCACTCAGAACCTGGGAGCATATTTGAATGGTAGATTGTGTGCTTATATGTAGGAAGAAATAGGTTCAATCTCCAGCATCAGAGAGCGAGAGAGAGAAAGAGAGAGAGAATTCAAGACCAAAAAAGGTACAGAAAAATTCACAAAAAGTAAAAATAAGACCAAAAAAATGAATGCAAATATATCAATTAAACCAGGAATGGCAGCACACATCTGTAATCTCAGCACTTGGAAGGCTAACACCAAAGGATCACCACAAGTCTGAGGTTAACTTGGGCTACATATTGAGTTTAAGACCAGCTTCAAATACACAGTGAGACCCTTCCAAAAAACAAAACAAAAGCAACAAAAATATCAATAATTAAGCAGAGATGAGTTAAATGTTGTAGTTAAAAAAACAAAAATTGTCCTCTGCAGCTCAACAAAGACAAAAATTGACACACAGGGATGGACAGTGTGTAGAACATTGCAAAACATGCACAAGGCTCTGTGCTCTACTCCTAGAATTACAAAAAAATGGAGGAAGGAAAGAATAAAGAAAAGAGAAAGAAAAACAATGACTGCCATATCAAAAACATTACCCATAAACTTCCTTTATAAGAGATTCACATAAAATATGGAAATACAGAAAAGTTCAAAGTTTAAAAATTGAAAGAGATGAGGGTGCCAAGCCAACCAGTAACCTGCCAGCCACCCTGGTAAGTGACTGTGGTCTGGCAAGCCGTGGCCACCCAAGGGCGGGGAAACAAGAAGCAAGAGCATTTACTGAGATCCGCGCCATGTTTTGGAACTTAGGGTGCTGAGCCAACCAGTAACCTGCCTGTCACCCTGGTAAGTGACTGTGGTCTGGCAAGCCACAGCCACTCCAGGGCAGGGAAACAAGAAGCAAGAGCATTTCCTGAGATCCGCGCCATGGTGGAACTTAGGGCACCGAGCCAACCAGTAACCTGCCTGCCGCCCTGGTAAGTGACTGTGGTCTGGCAAGC
>PVJX010021016.1:0-32509 GCA_004027295.1 Dolichotis patagonum
TAGAGGAACTACAGAACTGCGGACGCAGAAATGATGTGCGATGTGTACCTACATGCATCTGCGCGTCTGCGATCTGCAGGTTCGGGGGCGACAGCAGGAGCTGCGATCCCGGCCCGGAGGTCCCAGGGCCTGCGGGTGCGCTCAGCCTGGCGGGACCCATCCAGGAGCCCGCCGTGCCACCGCGCCTGAAACACCCCCTCCCCGGCCACTGAGGCGTGAGCCGCCCGGAGTCGGATTACAACCGCGATTAACATATGAATGTCACGAACCTAAAAGAAGGAAGGAGGAGGGAAAAAAAAAAAAGGCGCGGGCGCCGGGTCCTCAGCGCCTGCAACTTTCCCGGCGTCGGGCGTCCTTGATTGGCTGCCCGCACGCGCCGGCCGCGGCCCCCATTGGCTGCGCAGACACGCGACCGGCGCGCGGAGGGGGCCGAGAGGCGCGGGAGTCGCGCTGGCGCGTGCCGCTTTTAAAGGGGCGCAGCGCCTTCGGCAACCGGAGAAGCCTCGTTGCACGCGACCCGGTGTGTGATCTCCGAGGTGTGGGGGAGGGTCGAGGAGGAGGAGAACATAAGACGCGGCAGCACAGCCCCGAGCAGGCTTTCTGTGCGCGCGTGTGTGCGTGTGCGCGCGCGCTGCCGGAGCCGGGTCGCCGCGCCTCCTCCGACCTGCACCTCCGCGCCTCGGCTGCGCAATGTCCCGCTTGCTGCATGCGGAAGAGTGGGCCGAAGTGAAGGAGTTAGGGGACCACCATCGCCATCCCCAGGCCCACCGCCTCTCGCAGCCCACGCCACAGCCGCCTGCCACCCTGCAGGCGAGGGACCATCCGGGGTACCCGGCCGAACTGTCCCTCCTGGACGGCACAGACCCACGCGCCTGGCTGGCGCCCGCTCTGCAAGGCATCTGCACGGCACGCGCCGCCCAGTACCTGCTGCACTCGCCCGAGCTGGGCGCCTCCGAGGCCGCGGCGCCCTTGGAGGAGGCTGATGGCCGGGGGGAGCTGGGACGGAGGAGCGGCGGGGGCGGCCTTAGCAAGAGCCCGGGGCCGGTGAAAGTGCGGGAACAGTTGTGCAAGCTGAAAGGCGGAGTGGTGGTGGACGAGCTGGGCTGCAGCCGCCAGCGAGCCCCCTCCAGCAAACAGGTGAATGGGGTGCAAAAGCAGCGGAGGCTGGCGGCCAACGCCAGGGAGCGGCGCAGGATGCACGGTCTGAACCACGCCTTCGACCAGCTGCGCAACGTTATCCCGTCCTTCAACAACGACAAGAAGCTGTCCAAGTACGAGACCCTGCAGATGGCGCAGATCTACATCAACGCCCTGTCCGAGCTGCTGCAAACGCCCAGCGGCGGGGAGCAGCCTCCGCCCGCGCCAGCCTCCTGCAAAGGAGACCACCACCACCTCCGGGCGACGGCCTCCTACGACGGCGGCGCGGGTACTGCGACAGCCGCAGGAGCGCAGCCGGGCTCGGGCGCAGGCTCGCGCCCCGTCCCGCCAGGGAACTGCCGGACTCGCTTCTCTGCCCCGGCCTCCGCGGGAGGTTACTCAGTGCAGCTGGACGCTTTGCACTTCTCGACTTTCGAGGACAGCGCCCTGACGGCGATGATGGCGCAAAAAAACCTACCTCCTTCGCTGCCCGGGGGCATCCTGCAGCCGGGGCCGGAGGACTCTAGCAAAACCTCACCCCGGTCTCACAGAAGCGACGGGGAGTTTTCCCCCCGTTCCCATTACAGTGACTCAGACGAGGCCAGTTAGGAAGGGGCCAGAACCCTAGAAACTGAGGCAGAAGCCAACTGCCCTTTTCCCAGTGCGCGGGATCGCGCACTCTTTAATTTTGGCTCTGCCATGGTCGTTGTTTAGCAACGACTCAGCTTCTGGCAGCTATACTTGACGGTTTGCAAATGCCTCTGCTGGCCCAAACTTCCCGAGGTCCACACTGTTTGATGAACCCTTGCTGTTCAAGTTTTCCCTTTCCTCCCACTTTCTGCTTGTCCTATGGATAGATGCGGTATAATTATTGTACCCAGACGCGGCATCGTGGTTGTAGTCCTTGCTGCCAATACGCTGCTAAAAAGTCACTTCTTCTGCTCTGTAGCTGGTTTGGGTTTATTTTACCAACCTGGGCGTCCGTCCCGGGGTGCTCCGCGCGCTCGTCTGTGCGAGTTTGTCTCCCGAATTTATTTCCCAAAATGCAGTATGAATAGCAAAATCACTGCTACATTTTTGCTGCGGAATTGTTAGAAAACGGGGGCCTTGAGGGGTCTGTGGGTTGTACGAACATGTGCGGTGTGTGTATCGGATCACGAGAACGTTTGCGTCCTTCCGGAAACCGCGCACGCACTTTATCGGCCACTGCTGCTGCGACTCCAGGACAAATTCAACTGCCAATTGCAGACCAGTTTTTTGTTTTTGTTTTGTTTTAAACACAGCCACTTATGATCTTAAATCTCTTTGCAAATGTTTAACAATGAAAATTTTGAAAACACATCTAGTAGTGTCAAAAGCATTTGGTTAATTTTATTTTGCTTTGTTAGACAACTTATTTATTATTGAGTGTTTTCTACCATTTCTACTTATCTTGATTCGTTTTTTTACATTTTCTATTCAAAATCATTTTATTTTAATTTAGCAAAGCCAACTGCCATTGTTTTATGTATTTTATTTTGCAAATGATAAAAATAAACTTGAAAAATAACTTTCAGCCGTCACTTATTCCGTTCCAGTGTACAACTGTAAACAGCTTTTAAATGGGCTAAACGACTTGAAATAAGTCGTCTGTGAAATGGAAAATATATGAGTTAATAACTTTGGAGAATGTTGCAAAATTATTGCCTTCAGATACTACCAGAAACTCTAGTAGAGAAACACTAGAGCTGATAAATAAATGGTGAGAAACTTCCCTCGAATTTGGAGCCCTCAAATTTGCAGTTTTGCCCTTTGGATAGCCAGGATTTTCCAGTTTTTATCCCAGGGACCAACACTTTCTTCAAAGGAAAACATAGTGCTTCAGATCTCCTACCTAGTAGTAGTTTAGTTTATCAGGATTAACTATTTTCACTCCAAAAAAAAAAAAAAAGTCAAGCTGAAAACTGACTTTCTTCTCCTTCCCCCTTTCCCCTCCTTCTGCTTTCCTCTGAGGAAGTAGGGTGCCTAAGAAGGAGAGGGGAGAATGGGAAAGAATGCCAGGAAAAGGGGAAATTGGTGATCATTCACTCAAAAATTAAAGCTTCAATCCAGTCCTTCCTGCAAATCGTTGACTTCCTCTCGTTTTTTCATTTCAAATGACTCTGTTTCTTCCAACATAGAAACTAGCCTCTGGCTTGATTTGCGCTTCTGAGTTAACCTCTGTGCAGAAAACGTCCCGCAGTAGGGAAGGTCAGTTGCAGAAAGCTAACAGTGCCGTTCCTCTCCCTTCAGAGGTAAGGTAGAGGAACAGCACTGAGGATAAGCCCAACTGGGCTCAGGATCATAAATTTCAAAAAAGCCGATATAGTATGTGTATGAAAAGAGTAGAACAGGGATTTTAAAAAATATATTTTATTGGTAACATAAAGGTGGGACCATGTATTAAACTAAACACGCAGTGATGTGAAACATCATTGAATCTGAGAAGTTAATTTTAAGCAAAAGCATTTGTTCTGTGTGTTCGCTCATTGGGTTAACAAAGTTTGGGAGAGGAAGCACAAAAGAGGAATTGGGGGGGGGGAAGAGAGGAAGGATAAGAAACATTAATTCCTCGACACCCTCCTTTCATCACTGTGAGAATTAGAGTGCCTTGAGCAAAGAGGATGTTGAAAAAGTAATGCTTAGGAAGTGCGGGTTCTGATCTCGAGCAAGGAACCTCAGAATTAACTTCAGCTGTTCACCATTCACCAGGACGTCCGTGGCTTTCAACACCCGCGGATCGGGGAAGCTGAAGCCTCAGCCGGCTCCCAAGGAGAGGTGAGCCCTGGCTCGAGAAGCTTTCCAGGAGCAGAAACAGTGCACCAGTCCTTCAGATAACCTTTTGCACCCCGGAGTTTGCGGTGCTAAGATAAGCATCAGGAATCTTTGGGCTACTGAATAAATCAAGCAATTGCTTCTAACACGTTTCCATTTCACTCTCAATGAGTAAAGCAAACAGGTATGCACACAGCCACCTTGCAGGACTCCGGCACACTTGTTTCAGTTATTCTGCATCGTAAATTTTGCTGAACATGCAGAGCCAGAGAGAAAATAGGACTTAGAGGAGTGTTTTCTTTTTGTTTCCGTCCCCCCCACACACACACACACCCTGTAAGGAGTCTGAGTCGGGAAAGGACAAGAGGAGGATTTTTTTTTTCCTCAGAGAAAATATATATATATTTCATTGTTTAGAACTATTCATGTTCCTTTGTTGTCAACCAAAGAGGAAAACGACCTCATCAACGTTATTACTTTGCAAGGGCTCAGAGAAATTACTAAATAGAACACGAGGAACGTCTCCCTTCAAATCTTTTATAAACGAGGAAACTGATTCCCCTAACTTCTGCCCAAGTCATACAGCTAGAAAATATCCAGACCTGCATCTTTGGGCTCCTGTTCACCAGATAGATCAGTGATTCCACACATTTTTCTCTATGAAAACTGATGGTTGGAACTGTAGCTATGCAAATTCTGTGGGGAGGGCAGCGCCATAGCAAGCACATTTTATACTTTTAAATATTAGCAGCATTATATAGGAGTTGGAGATAAACTTCATCTCCATTCAAGGAAGTCTTTTACATTTCTGCTTTAGAGAAATCAGGCTGGAAGTTCCATATTAACACTGATTGAAAAGTGATGATGAATTCTTCTAACCCATCCAGACAAGCACAAAATGTCAAAGGACATTGGGGTAAATTGAGTGCTAAAAGTTCAAATGAGAACTTTAACCTCTGTTCTTTCTTTCCTTCTTTTTCCTTCTTTTCTTAGGTTGGCATTTCTTTGAAAGAGTTGTACCATCACATTTCCATTTTTAAGGTTCTGTTACAGAGTTTGCATAACAAATGTTTGGCAGCTCGCTCCCTTCCACTCCATTAACAAGCTGTAACGTATAGCTCCAGGTTGCTATAATCTCAT
Source organism: Dolichotis patagonum (assembly GCA_004027295.1). Taxonomy (NCBI): domain Eukaryota; kingdom Metazoa; phylum Chordata; class Mammalia; order Rodentia; family Caviidae; genus Dolichotis; species Dolichotis patagonum. Next base: position 5,071 of record PVJX010021016.1, read on the forward strand.
TAATATTTTGGAAACTTGAATATTGAGTATTTCTGAGCGCTCATTCCCCATATGCCAGACCACTCCTGCCATGCTGGCTGGTTCCTTTCTCTCCATTATTACCAATTAGCTCCTACCTTCCAAAGTCAGATCCAAGTATCCAAGATACTAGCAAAGGAATCAACTATGTGCTGTGCGCAAGTTAAGCATGCTTAATATCACCCAAACAAACAAAGAGGCAGCATTTCTTAAAGTAATGAAGACAGATAAATCGGGTTAGTCCTTTGCTACACTGCTGGTGCCTTCTAGAGTTTTAGATGCTTTAAAGCAGCTTGCTTTTATAGTCTGCTCCTCCCTCCCGCCCCATCGCCACTTTGTGGAGGGTTTTGGCTCGCTACACTCTTGGAAACTTACTTGATTTCACGGAGAGCTGAAGGAAGATTATTTTTGGCAACAGCCAAATTTAACACGTTGTTTATAGGACATTGTTAGCTGAAGGGCTTGAATGACTAGGGAAAAAAGGGAGGCTGAAAACCTTAATTTTATTCAGTGCAGGACCGACACTTTTATGAGGCCCCTGGGTTGGTTTTAGAGAGTTAAACCTGAATCCAGCAAGCAGGCTTTGATCAAAGGATATCTTGTAACGCGCCTCGCCTCTCATTTGAAACTCAAGAAGAAGATGAGGAACGTCCACTTTCTCCCTGCCCAAAGCCCAGTGAGGGCTGCACCGGGAACGCGGCGCGCCCGCTCCTCCCGCGCCGGCGCCCGGGTGCAGGCGGGAGCCGGACCCTCGCGGCCGTCGGGGCCAAGGCGCAAGACCTCGGCGCGGACGGCGATAAGGCAGAGGCGTCGCGTCCCTCGCCGGCCTCGCCGCCGGGGCCCCCACGCCCAGACCCGGACCCGCGAGCTCCCTTGTCTCGTCTGGGCCCTGGACGAACAGAGAGGCGGCGGCGAACGGGTTAACTCCCGGCCGCGGGGAGCCGGCGGGAGCCGAGGAGCGGGCGGGCGCGCGGGGCGCGGGGGCTCGGCGGCTCGGCCCGGGGCCCGCAGCCCGGCCGGCGCGGCGTCTGGCGGGGCACGCGCTGTCAGCTGGTGAGCGCGCTCCGCTTTCAGCCGCTCCCCGGGGAGGGAGCGCGCCGCCCGCCCCCCGCGCGCCGGGCCCGGAGCCGCGGCTGCAGCGGCTGGGGGAGGGGCGCGAGGGGCGGCCGGAGGGGGGGGAGGGGATGGGGGAGGGGCGGGGCCGCTGGCGGGAGGTGGCGCGGGGGCGGGGCGGGGTAGCAGGTGCGCGGGCCGGTGCGGAGCCCAGAACCTCGATTGCAGAGTGTATCGCGGCCTGCGCATCCGGTGCGTCCTGGGTCCGGTTTCCTTCTTAGTTAAAGTCGAGTTTCCCTCCTTGTTACCCCAGGGGGCACGCTTTTACACTGTCAGAACTCTCAGAACCTTAGTGTTCCGTGGACCGTGCTGGTGCGAGGAGTTTGTTGTCTGGGCGCCAGCCCAGTCCGCGCTTCCCTCTCTCGGGATGAGCAGAGAGGGGTCGGCCTTGAGGCCTTTGTGCGTGGGGAGCCCTCTCCCTGTTTCAGCTCTGCCGCCCACAGTCCCAAGGAGCACCTTAGGCTCTCCACCAGTCCAGGGGCTGCCAGGCCCATTCCACAGGCTCATACTTCTTCCTAGGGAAAGAAGATTGCTCCGAGGGGTGCCAAGCAAGATGGCATCCAAAATTAGTATCATAGCTGCTCTTTAAAAGAATTCGGACTGGAAAATAGAGACCTGATGAAGGAGACGCTGTCCCAGGGCCCAGCTGTTTCGCCGCGCTGCAGGGCACAGGAAAGGTCTGGGCGATAGTGAAAGTAGCAGCTAACTTCTCAGGTGAGGCCTTCGGTTTCTCAAGCCGATTGATTCTTGGCCCAGAGCTCTGGGCCACTGGAATAGTTCGCCATGATCGCATGCACCGTCCCCCCCACCCCGGAACTGCGGTGCTGGTGAAGGATTAGAAAAGATATGTAATGACCCAGGACCCTCCCCCCCTTCCCGTCCCTGGGGGATCGGAGAACGCTGTGAGTAGGTGTCACTGTTAGCCACAAAACTAGGAGAAAACACAGGGTCACCTTCCGACCTGGCAGCTGGAAGGAAGTCCGAGTCTTTTTATTCAATAATGGTATCTGCTTCTAGAAGCAACCCACCAAACGTGTACAGGATTTTTCATTTTCTTTAAGTTTTCTTCCATTCCGAGACACAGTGGTTCAGCATATGGAAGAAGAATCCCAGGAGCCTGCCTGCATCCAGGATTCCCAGGTGGGATGGATGACTTCTAAAGCATGTGCCTAAGGGAGTTCCCACTGGATCCCTTCTTGAGATCGCTTATTTACATGGACACTGCCTGCTAGTCAAGTGCTTCCATTGCACTTGTAATATCCACAGATTTTTTCCGAAATAAGACAGAAGCAGACCACTCAGCTTCTAGGACCCCATGACCTGATTCGTTGTGTTTAGGCAACAGGACCTTGAATATATTTGCTTGGCATTAAAAGGTTAACTCCAAAAATGGTACCAGCTGTCCCTGTGGGAATAGGGACATCCCTACAGGAGGTACAAGACATTTGCTTCCTGACTCTGCTCAACATAAGCTCAGTGGAGGAGACATAACCATGATTGTTTGCTAAAAGCAGGAAACAATAATTAACTCAGGCTGCACAAACTACCAGAAGAGACAAGGACATGGTAGGGCTGTCAGGAAATCCTTGGGTTAAGGTAGATGTTGTGAGTCACGTAACTGCATAATAATTCCAGCCTGAATGTACAAGGTTATCAGTGTTCATGGAGGGATTAGCCACCTGTCACTCAACTGACAAAGTAGTTGCTTCTTCATGTTTGTAATGAATATCAGAAAACACAGAAAAAACAAATTTATGATTTGGAAAGCATTCATCTCACAAACTAATGTAATTTGCTTTGGGACTAATTCTTTTATTTCTTCCAAACTCTTGCACCACAATCTATATCCTTCCCCTTCATCCGCCCCCCTTCTTTTCATCAACAAATGGACACTTACTGAGTATCAGTATATAGCAGGGGAAGTAACCACTCTGAGAAATGTGCAAAAACATGGTATAACTTGCAACTTGTTTGGGATCTCAGAAAAAATGTGGCAAGTAAGATTTGTTCCCTGGTGAGGGTGCCAGTCTTCCTAGAAATGGGTTACAACATCGCAAACTTCTACCTGCCATCAAATTACTTCATTTGCAATTTCAGGGGCATCCTGTATATGATCTTCATTGTTTTCCTGAAGGATCATAGAGATGTTGAATGGCTTAAAATCTGGAGAGCTAAGTCAACCACAGGCCCAGTCTTCCTTTTGAGCTCATAGGACACTTCTATTTCTTATAACATTGTCAATATAGTAGAGAGTTCATACCAAAGGGAGAAAAGAGTCTGGAAACCATTGAATGGTCTGCTGAAGCCTGTGCACATCTATGGTGATGAAACCCTGGTTAACTCTGGGCCTAGGCCAGCGCTCCTTCTAGCACTCTTGGGTCTGCATTTTGCACCAGCCATGGTATTTGGTTCCTCCCACTGGTGCTCAAATGTGGAAGTCAGAGACCCTCAAACTCTTCCTTTTTACATAAGCTCCAGAGACAGAGACAGAGAGACAGAGACAGAGACAGAGAATTTAAGATTATTTTTTTGAAGCTGGTCACAGAGCAGCTTTACTCATGTGATAAGGGTTTTTTTCATGTAAAATACCAATTTTGCTCCTCTGACTTGACTGACACTGGTCACAATCAGTCTTTTGTTCTATATTTAAATTTACTTCTAATCATACTTAAAAATCCATGCAGAGAAGAGCCCCTCCTGCCCACTCACTGCTCTGCCAATTCCTCAAGGGAAGGAGGAGAAGAGCACACCTGTGTCAGAGCACCAAATCCTAGATGGCTGTGCACTTCCGTTCTCCTCAGCACGAGGCAGCACAAGTGATAGCTAAATGTTGGATCCAACTGAGGACAGGCCCAACACCCAGGAGCAGAGTTTCCCTCGGGACTGAGGTGTTACACTACAGTGATCAAGTGTTATGGTTTGTGTCTGAGTGTTCCCCTAAAGCCTCATGGGCTCATAGGGAATAGGCCTTTCAAAGACAGTTGAATCTAGAATTTGTGATTGGTTCACTGTCCAGTGCTGGGATTGGTGGTATGAGTGCTGCACTCACCCTGGGCAGGTGACTGGAATACAATATAAGGGAGGAAGAGAGGCTTGCTCTTCCCTTTTGCACTTTTGCTCTGATAGCTTTTGGTATTGGCTGCAGTTGCCACAATCTGTTGACCCTCAGCCACGCCACACTGCCTTGGAGCCAGTTGAGTATGGAGTGAAAACTCCAAAAACTTTAAGCTAAATAAACCTTTCCTGCCTTCATTTTGGCATGAAGTATTTTGTCTCAGCAACAAGAGAAAAGTAACAAGACACCAAGTATGAGACAGCATGGAAGATAGTCTTGGACAGAGTAAGGGCCAGACATATATGCCCTGTGAAGCTCAGGCTCAGGGCAGAAAGGTCACAGGACCTACTTTATGTGGCAGGACACTGGGTCTGATGGGTGGAACCTTCAGAGGGGACTGGATCTGAAAGTGACAGCAGTGAATCCAAGAGCTGTTTGGGTTCCCACACCACTGTCGACTCCAGTAAAGGCCAGTGGTCTGATTACTGCATATCAAACTCTGGGTGGCCTGAATATCTCTACTAAAACCATACCACTTTACTTTGGCTAAAGGTGGTTCATGGGAGCTTCTTAAGGTTTATCTGTAACTAGTTTATATTTGATGTGATTGTTGTTCCAGCTTTATGACTGTAGCCAAGGTTACAGTTATTGCTATCAATTAGTTTTCTCTGTACACCAATATCTGGATTGCCTGGGTGTCATAAATAACGCTGGATCCCATTCCCAAAAAGCCAGGTACTGGACCAATAGCTGGATCCCGGAAGAGAAGCCTCCAGTAACACCCAATTCCCCCCAAAACTGATCCAGGGAGAACTGAGGGAGAGGAGATCAAAAGCCACATGGCAGAAATGTCTGAAAAGATATCAGTGCAGGTAACAAAATGAATCAATTAGATGCTTCATTAATTAAAAATATAGCTAAATAGATAATGATTGTAATGAAACAAATTATTAGCAACTCTAGAGAAAACACAAAAATATAGTAGAGCTAAAGAAAAAGCTACAAAGCATGAATTTCCAGCATAGAAAACAATGAGGATCTCTAAAAAAAAGTTTCAGACAGATGTCTGGGAGCTTAAAAAATATGTTGAAAAGTATGGGCAGCAGAAATGGTCAATGTGAGGACAGAGTGTCCGATCTTGCAGACAAAGATGTGGTTAAAGATTAGTTAAGGAGACATAGATTGAAAATAAGAGAATATGCAGAGTGTATTAAATCTCTACTAGATGATGCAAAGAAGAATAAGGGTAATTTGAATTAGTAAAGAAATATAAGATAGCACAAAGGGCATAAAAACTTTTTTAGAAAAGTAATAGTAGAAAACTTTCCAGACTTGGCAAAATAATTTAATGTACAGATAAGTGAGACATATAGAACCATAAATAGCCATGCTCAGAAAGAAAAACCCTACACATCATATCATAATTAAACTACTAGAAGAACAGAATTACAAGAGAAGAAATCTTAGAAGATGTCAATGAAAAACAACAAATCACTTACAAAGGACAACCCATCAGAATTACAGACTTCTCAACACAAATCTTAAAGGCAACAAGAGGTTAGAATAAGCTGTTTCAAGCTCTAAAAGAAAACAAATGTGCTCCATACTGATACAGGCTGCAAAATTATCTTTTCAAAGTTGATGGAGAAATAGGATCCTTCCATGATAAGGAACATCTAAAGAATTCATGATATGAAATCAAAAATCCAAAAAATTGTGAAGGATAAACTAGAAGAAGAGAATGAAGCTAAAAATGCCAAGAGGTCCAATAGAATTGAATGCACTAAATAACATAAACAATTAAATAGAAGAGAAAAAAAGAAAATAGCATTACAGAATGTTACAATGACAGGAATAAGGCAGTACTTTTAAGTTATAATTTATCAATAATGAAAAGTTAAAGCCCTGAACCAAAAGACATGGATTAGAAGAATGAATCAAGAAACAAAATCCAAAAGTATTTGCTATACAAAAAACACATTTAACCTAAAAAGAAAATCAGAGACTAAAAATCAAAGTATATATATATATATATATATATATATATATATATATATATAATTTTAAAGAGAATAAAACAAAACAAAACAGAGCAGGACAAAAAATGCAAGCAACACAAGATTTCAAAACAAGACCAGGAAGTCAGCAGTGGCTACGATAATGTCTCTTGTTTTCTTTGAAATGGTTGTCCATACCTTCACATATTGAAATTAAGTAATAGAAAGCACTAAAACCAATCAAACAAAGAATAAAAGCATAACTGGACTTCAAAACAAGATGATAGAAAATCGGCAATGGCTGCCATAATGTCTCATTCTCATCAAAATAACTGTCCATACCAACACACATAATAAAATCAATTCTTGTAAACTCTTTACGAAAGGTTCTAGGCGTGTATAAGCCTATACATGTACATTTAGCTTTACTATATTACAGGGAAAAACAAAACAAAACAATAAAAATTAGAGACAAAAGAGACAAATAAATAACAATACCAAAGAGCCCAAAATAATAACAATATAGGGTTTCAAAACAAGGTGGTAAGAACATAACAAAGGTGGTTATTTTACATAGTTATTGTCAAAAGAGTTACTCTGATTACCAGATAGAGACATGTAAAATTGATCTTATCCTATGAATGTTAACTGTTTTGTTCCAGTAACTAATAGACTTAGTAGTACAATTATCTTTGTTATCTTAAGTGTATATATACAAATTTATCTTTTTTCTTTTCCTTTTCTTTTCTTCTTTTCCCTATCCTATTTTTCCCTTGTAAGCAGTTTCTTACTCTTTCACAATATTTATTGAAGATTTTGGATCTTATTTACTCTTTCAGATTCTTACACTAGGGAAACAATATGGTATTTACACATGTGAGTTTGATTTATTTCACTTATGAGTATGTTCTCACGTCACATTCATTTACCTACAAATGCTTCAATGTCATACTTTTTTATAGCTGAGTAGTATCTATTGTATAAAAATACCACATCTTTTTAATTCATTCCTCAGTTGATGGGCATTTAGGTTGTTTCCAGGATCTGGCTATTACAAATTGTGCTGCTATAAACATGTGTGCACATATATCACTGTGGTATGATGATTTCCACTCTTCTAGGAATATGTTCAGAAACAGAATAACTGGGTCAAATGAGACTTCCAATTCCAGGTTTTTGAGGAACCTCCAGACTAATTTCCACAGTGGTTACACCAGTCTACACTCCTACCAAGAGTGCAGAAGAGTTCCTTTTTCACTGCAACCTCTCCAGCATTTGTTATTGGTTGTTATCTTGATTCTGGCCATTCTTTTTTAGAGTGAGATGGAATCTCAGTGTGGTTTTAATTTGTATTTCTCTAATGACCAATGATGCTGAACATGTTTTTCATGTATTTATTTGCCATTTGTATTTCTACAGCTGAGAACTATGTATTCATCTCAGACGCCAATTTTCGCATTTGGGTCTTTGAATTTCGGGGACCTGATTTTTTAAATTCTTTATATGTTCTAGATAAAAGTCCTTTGAGGGACAGTTGACTAAGATGTTTTTCCCAGTTCGTGGGTTTTCTTTTCACTCTGTTGGAGATTTCTTTTGACTGACAAAAAACTTTTTAATAAGACAAAATCCTAGTTGTTGATTCTGGGAAGTATTTCCTGTGCAGTTTGATTTTTGTTCATGAATTCTCTGCCTACCCGTATGTCTTCAAGATTTCTACCTATTTTGTCTTCCAGCATATTTAGTGTTTCTGTTTTAATATTTAGGTCTTTGATCCATTTTGACTTTAGTGTATGGTGATAGGCATGGGTCTAGTTTTAGTTTTCGGCATATGGAGACCCAGTTTGGAAAACAATATTTCATGCAATAGGAGCCTAAAAACAAGTAGGAGTAGCTATCCTATTTTCAAAACCAATGTATATCATAGTCAAGGTTCCAGAAATCTAACACAAAGGCAGAAACTTAAAAGCTATTAGGGAAAAAAAAGTAAATCACTTAGATAGGTTAAACCAATCAGAATTATAGACTTATCGACACAAACACTAAAGTTAAGCAGAGCATAGAATGAAGTTTTTCAAGGCCTAAAAGAAAACAATTTGCAATTCAGACTGTTCTATCCCACAAAGCTATCATTTAAAGCTGATGGAGACATATGATATTTCTACATAAAGAGTACTTAATGAAATTCATGACCATCAAACAAGCACTCCAAAAAATTCTCAAAGATATCCTATTTAATAGTTTACCAATCATGTCAGCTTGAGTAAGAAATATCTAACTAAATTAGATTAATGTAGTTCTGGATGTTAGTGGTACCAATCATAGGCTTTTTGCCTGAATGGAATAAAAGAGAAAGAAGGAAGGCTTGTCTCTCCTTCTTCAAAGGAGCCCCAGTCTTCACCTTCACACTGGACGTCATCTCCAGGCTTCTAGCACAGACTCCTCAACCTTCCAGTGTGAAACCTACTGCCTTCCAGCACAGACCCCTCAATCTCCTGATACAGACTCACATGGAACTCTGCAGTGACTACCCTCTTTCAAACTCTGGATCAAATGGCTCTCCAGTGTACAGATAGCCTCTTTTGCACTCTTCCACACCTGACTCTATGGCCAGCTATGTAAGTTCAGCTTGTAAAGGCCCAATAGAGTGAATTCATCAGGCAAGATTCAGGGATAAGTCAATATCTATGAGTTATAAAAATCAATGTGAATGGTCTCAATTCACCAAATAAAAGACACAATTTAAGAGAATGGGTCAAGACACATACCCAATAATAAGATATACACAAAATAATATTTAGCCCAAAAATAAATTCCTAGACTGAATTCAATATTCCATGCAATAGGAACACAGAAAAAAAAAAAGCAACAGTAGTTATAAGAATTGCAAACAAAGTGGATTTCAAGTGAAAATTGATCAGAAGAGACAAAGAAAGTCACTACATATTGGCTAAAGGTACAATTCAAAGGGAAGAGATAACAATTATAAACATATATGCACCAAATACTGGTATACTTATCTTCATAAAACAAAAATCATGGATATGAAAATTCAGATAAGCACCAGTACAATTGTAATGGGAGACCTCAATACCCTACTATCACAAATGGACAGTTCAACTAGACAAAAAAAAGCAAAGAAAGAGTTAAATCAAATCCTTAAATAAATTGACTTAATAGATATCTACAGAGTGTTCCACCCAACAATAAGGAATACACATTCTCCTCAGAAACGCATAGTACTTTCTCTAAAATAGACCACACATCAGCCCATAAAGTATAATTAAGTAACATCATACTAAATGGATAGAAGCTGAAATCTTTCCTTCTGAATCAGGAACAAGATGAAGATATCCACTATCACCACTCCTGTTCAATATATTTCTCAAAATATTAGCCAGAGCAATTAAGCAAGAGAAAAAATAAAAGGAATATGAATAGGAAAAGAAGAAGTTAAATTACCACAATTTGATGATGAGGTGACCTCTACATAGAAGGTCCAAAATATCCACCAAAAGATTGTCAGAATTAATAACCAAATTCAGTAGTGTAGCAGGATAAAAAGTTGACATTCAAAAATCAATAGTATTTCTGCACATCAATATCAAACTCACCAAGAGACAAAGTAGGGCAACAAACACTTTTCACGTAGCATCAAGAAAAGTAAAATACTTAGGAATTAACTTAGCCAAGGAAGTGAAAGACCTCTACAATGAATTATAGTACTCTGAAAAAGGAGACTGAAGAGATTATCAGAAAATGAAGATACCCGCTGTTCCTGGTTAGACCACAATGCCGAAACTGTGAAACAGTTTTAATGTAATCTTAATCAAAATACCAGTAGCTTTCCTTACAGAACTAGAGAAGACAATCCTAAAATTTATATGAACCCCCCAAAAGACCTAAAATATCAACAGTAATACAACACCAGGCAACAAGGTCAAGTGAGGGGACATCACCATCCTAGACTTCAAATTATACTACAAAGCTACAGTGATTTTAAAAAAGCATGGTATTAGCAAAAAAGAGACTCGCCGATCAATCAATGGAACAGAGTAGAAGGTGCAGAAACAACTCTAGGTTATAGGATCTTTGACAAATGGGCCAAATCCTTTCACTAGAGGAAACATACCTTCTTAAAAAGGGTGCCAGGAAAACTGGTTATTCACATGCCGAAGATTTAATCTAGTTGCGTATCTTTTGCCATATACTAAACTAAAATCAAAATTGGTGAAAAATCTAAGTAATAGAGTGAAAACAATCTGCTGGAAGATGAAATAGTTAAACTCTTAAAGACAGAGGCATAGGCAAAGAATTCCTTGACAAAACTCGGGTTACACAATGAATAACACAAAGAATCAACAAATGATATCACATCAAATTTAAAAGCTTCTGCATGACTAAGAAAACTACTAATTGAATGAAGACAACCCATGTGGTAGGAAAAAAAATCTTAGCTAGTTGTTCCTCAAAGGACTAATATTTATGTGAAATGAACACACACTTATCAGATGAAGAAGTACCAGTAGCCAATAAATACCTCTAAAATGGTCAACCACTGGTCATTTGAGAAATGCAAACTGAAACAGCACTGAGCTTTCATCTCATTCCAGAAAGAGTGACTATCATCAAGAAATCAACCAATAATAAATGCAGTGAAGCTGTAGGGGAAAAGGAACACTTCTTCACTATTGGTGGGAGTATAAATTAGTACTATTGCTGTGGAAATCAGTATGGAGATTCCTCAAAAAACTAAAACTTGATCTTCCATTTAACCCAGCTATTCCCTTTCTAGGTGTCTTCATAAAAGCGTTAAAGACAAATTACAGTGATCCATGCATACTCATGTTAATAATGGCACAATTTACAATAGCTGAATCTTTGGAACAGACTATATACCCATCAATAGATGAATGGATAAAGCAAATGTGGAACTTGCATATACTGTAGTACTACTCTCCATAAAGAAGGGTAAATTTGAGGCATTTTTAGATAAATGGATGCACCTTGAGACTATAATATTAAGTGAAATAAATCAGACATATAGATATAAATATCATATTTTTCTCTTATATGAGAAATCCAAAGCATGAAAAGGGTCTAAATGCAAGATAAGTATTAGGAAGTAGGATATCTTCAAATGGGAAGAGGAGCAAGAGATGAAGGGAGGAAGACAGGAAAGAAGGCAAAAAGGATGTTAAAACAGAGCTTTAAAAAGGGAAATAGAGCATTTGTAAATGGGGAGGATAAGAAGCATTGAAATCAGTGTGCAGGAAGTGAAAAAAAGGATTAAGATGTATCCTGTACATGTGCACTTCCCTCATAATGAATGTGATCACTATGCACAGCAAACATACACTAATTTTGCATAAAATGAAAAACAAAAAAACCCAAGCAAAGACATGAATGACTTCTTCAGTGGAAATTGAGGAGGATATCAGGAAATAGGATGATATCTCCTGTTTTTTAATAAGAAGAACCCAAATAATCTAAATGACTGGACTTTAGAACTGACATACAGAATTAATGCAATCGCAGTCAAAATATCATTGGCATTTCTCACAGATCTAGAGAAAACAAACCAGAAAAAAACTGGAATAGCAAAAACAATCTTAAGGTAACAAAAGTAAAGCAGGTGGCATAACAATCCTAGTTTTGAAGTTATATCATAAAGCTACTATAATTAAAACATCATTCAGGAGGCTGAGGCAGCAGGATCTTTGCACGTTCGAGACCAGCCTGAGTTACAAAGTGAGCTCAGGGCCAGCCTGAACTGCATAGCGAGACCCTGTCTCAAAACCACAACAAAAAAACACATCATGCTACTGACACAAAGCCAGGTGTGTGGATCAGTGTAACAGAATAGAAGCTGAAAAAACCCAGGAATATTTAGCTATATGATCTTTAACAAAGGGTGAAAACACACTGGGGAACATATATCTTCTTTAATAAATGCTGCATGGAACACTGAATGTACACATGCAGAATATCTCTCACTATGTACTAAACTAAAATAAAAATGGAGGAATGAACTAATATTAAAGCAGAAAAAATCTGCTGGAAGACAAAATAGGTGCAACTCTTGAAGATGTAGCCATGGACAAGAGCTTTTTGAACAGAATTACAATGACACAAGAAATACTGAGAGTCAACCAATGAGACCATATCAAATTAAAAAAGCTTCTTCTCAGTAAAGGAACAGAGGATGGGGGAGAAATTTTGCCAGCTATTTGTTGGACAGACGGCTAACATCAAGAATATGTAAATAACTCAAAAATATTAGATTGCCAAAATAAATCAGCCAATCAAAAAGTGAGCAACCAAATGAATAGACACTTACCAGAAGTAAAAATAACAAATACATATATGAAAAATTATTCAACACCGCTGACCATTAGTGACATACAAATTAAAACTATACTATAATACCATATTATTCCAGGAAAAAGAAATAATATGATAACAAATACTGGCCAGGATGTAGGGAGAAAGGATGTCTCTGCATCATTGGTGGGAGTATAAACTAGTACAGCCACTATAGAAATCAGTGTGAAGATTCCTCAAAAAAGCTAAAACTAGAAATTCCATTTAACCCAGTTATTACCTTCCAAAGTGTTTTCCCAGAAGAAAGAAATGTTACAGGTATACATGTGTGCACATGTTTCAAGTGGCACAATTTATCATAGCTAAATCTTGGAAATAGCCTATATCACTGACAACAAACCTATGGCACGTGTGCCACAGTGGGCTATTTCTATCATTAAAAGCAATAAAAGGTTCACCATCATTCACCTTTATATTCATCAATAAATGAATAAAGAAAATGTACTATTTAGACACAGTGGGGTACTATTCTGCCATTAAAAAAGATAAACTGCAAGCATTCATAGTTAAATGGATACAATTTGAGACCATAAGTCAGACACACAAGCTGAAATAGTGTATGGTTTCTCTTACATGAGAATCTCTCTCTCTCTCTCTCTCTCTCTCTCTCTCTCTCTCTCTCTGTCATATCTATCTATATATATCTCAAAATTCAAGATAGTTAAATAAACAGGAACATCAATTTTTTCAAATGAATGAGGGAAGAAAGAGGAAGAATAGAGGAAGAAGATGGAAAACAAGAACTGAAGGAAAAAATGATGAAAGCAGCCTTTGCAAATGGGAAGGGGACCAGGAGTTGGACTGAGCAGGAAAAAAGGAGAAGGGTAAATAATGAAAGAGAGAGAGAGAGAGAGAGAGAGAGAGAATAATTAAGATGCATTATGCTCATGTGTTTGTACTTGTACTGTGCTTGTAATGATGGTAGGGAAAGGAGTTATAACTTTTGTTACTTCTGTTAGAAGAAATGAATTTACATGCTACATTTGTAGATGTGGATTCCTTCCATGATAGCATACATCTTTTATATTCATTTGGTCATCTGAGCTGTTGGCTTTTTCCCTTTATTCTTCTCTCCAAGTATTTATCACTGTTCTTGTATTTCCTTGCTTTGAAAGTCTTGTTTTGTACTTGTCACGAGCCAGCACTCCATTATATACCATCTCTCGCCATTGGTTTGGGCAAATTATTTTGTATAGCTTGTCACATGAGCTTCCAACTTTCCCAAGAATAAAAAGGAGAGGGAGGGGTGTCTGAAAAGGAAATTAAATTTCAAATCTGAAAGGGAAAGTTTGCAAGCAGGTTCACAGGCGATATTTTACGATAAGGTATAATTGCAAAAAAGTCATGCCTGGACATTTTCCCCAGAGTTGGCTAAACCCTCTGCGCCTCTGCTCACCTGTGTGCCTGGATAGCTCCTAAAGCTCCTTCACTGGGCTTTGCACCCAGAGCTACACCCGCACTGCTTCCTAATGTGACTGACGTTGCAGTACCATGCAATCTGCTAGGCAGAGCTTCTCCCAATACTTTGAAACATTTTCAGAAAAGCAGCATGAAAGTGTGACACTGGTCCTTCTCTATTTAGCTTTTCTCTGAAAATAGCACAAGAGTCTGCTATAGTCTGAGACACTATTTTGTCAACTGTTTGCTAAATTATCCCTCTGTGTTCCCCTATCACATTCATTTTACTATAGAGAGTGGGGGATTTACCCAGTCAAGGGTTTTGGCATTTGAACTCAATGTTTTGTCCTATATCAGGCACCTTGTGCTGCCCAGAATCTGAGGCCCGGAGGGGCAGAGCAAAGGAAGCAGTTTACCGCAGCCGGATTACGGATTACGTGAGGGAGGGCACCCTCGACAGCAGGGGACTCAGCAGGTATCTCTGAAGGCTTCTCCCTCACACCCCTGAGAAACAAACCGGGAAGTAATTTATCTGGATCTGGCCTCCTGGGGGCCTCCCTGACTCTTCAACCTCCCAACGCATGGTGCCATGGTGTGGATACTCCCTTTCGTTTTCTTTCTTTTTTTTTCTAGGGGTGGGGAAACCCCTTTTAATAGTGTAACAGTTTACTTCTGATGGGGCCATGTGCACAGCTTTCCCATTCTCCACTCTAATTGCTACATTATTTTTAAAGGGACGGTCCCTTGAAGTTACCACAGCCCTAATTCCACTTGCCCTGGGTCTAAAGGCAGTCAGACAATGCTCACGCAAGTGACAGGTGAGAACCCTGTCACTAAGCCTAGATGTACTCTGCCTCTCTTTAGACAGACTGCACACCATGGCAGCCAACGCTGGGGCTGCCTGTGCCTGGGAAACATCTGCAAAGTGGCTTCTAACCGGGCTTTCCCTCCTTTCTTTAAGTTTCTCCTACTCCTGAAACCTCCGGCGGCGCGAAGTGGCCCTCTTTGGCTCCAAAGTCCTCCTAGCAAGAGGTCCTGTCCTGGGTTTTGGAGCGCTTTTCCGAACCGAGCTGGAGCTGCAAGGCCGCAGCCGTCTGCACGCCCGCCCGCGCGCCCGCAAGGACGCATGCGCAGTGCGCCGCGCCGCTGGACTCCAGCAGGCAGCGCAGACTCTGCCCGGACGTCTCCTCGGCCCCTGGTATCACCCGACCATTCTTTCTGCCCCTCCACAAACCCTTTACTCGGCTCTGGCAGCTGCGCCTACTTCCCCACCCTCTCCCCTAAGTCCTTGCCGGCCCGTGGTGGATTGTCACGTTTTCCTTCCCCACCCCTGGGTGTTGACTCCGCTCCTGGGGTGCCCTGGCCAGTGGCTTCTCCTCCCTGTCACCGTGGCCCTTCACCGCCCTCTCCTCCACTCCGCAGGGTCCCCGCCCGGCCGCCTCCCTGCCAGGGTGCACCCTAGGGTCACCGGCTGTCCAGTCAGTGTGGCCTGCAGGCCTTTGCTCTTCTGTTCTTCTTTCCCTCCCCTGCCTCCGCTGAGACAGGAACTGGGGATCACGGTGCGGTCAGCACCAGTCCATCTGTTGGATCCAGCGGAGCTCTCCGCTTCTCCGTCTTCTCCGTGGTGAGAATTCCTCCGGGCAGTGCCTGGTGGAGGAAGCAGGACACGCACTGCCACCCCGGCCTAGGACTTGCAAGGTCACCTTGACGGTGACCCAGAAGCACCTGCTGCTGCTTTGGGGCACTAAGCAGTCAGCTTTCACACAATTGTCAGTGGTTCCTTTTTTCTTTTTATCATGTACCCTTTTCAGATTTTTTTTTTTTTTACGTATAGACTAAGTCACACACACATACACACACACCACTGTGCTCTGCAGTCGGTGGGGACAATTCTGTGCTTGTAAACTGGTTTGGAGGACGTTTGCAAAGAACAACAGAGGAAATGAAATAAACCATTCAGAGCGGTGCCCTAACGTTTCCCCGGTGTAATACATCCTTCCCTTGCGTCCTTTTGAATTTTTCAACAGTAAACTGGTTCATCTCTCACTGACGGCTTCACCTTTGTTGCATGTTTCACAGGCAGCAGAGGCTTTGGGTTAATTCAGTATCTATACGATATGTTTAAAAAATGAACAAGACACTGAATCAAAGTAATAACACTTCTAGAAATTGGGGAGAGAGAGAAGAGAGAGAGAGAGAGAGAGAGAGAGAGAGAGAGAGAGAGAGAGAGAGAGACTGAGACTGTTGGAACAAAGCTTGGAGACAGATTTGCACCTGTACAATCTTGTGGTTAGTCAGTGTCTGCTGGGATCTAGCGGTATTCACCAGGACAGCTGGCAAATAGGGGGTTAATCATTACAGAAAATAGTGCATCATATCTTTTCAGTTTGGTTTATACTGGAGGGCAGTAAAGATTTATGCTTCAAGGGGATGAAACTGTTATTTTTCAGAGTGTGGTTGTCTCCTTTGAAAATTCAATTTCATAGGAAAATAAAATCTATGTTACAGATCATCCCTAGCTTTTCCTTCAAACTCTAATTCTGAGACTTTTAAAAGATCACCTGGATCATTTTAAGGTATCAGCATCCTTTTTTAGTTTCTAAAAACTGTCAACCTTTAAGACATTAAAATATTGGACTATAGCAATATTTTAAAAAAGAAAATTCCTTGTTAAATTAGTTGATACTGTTTGGTTAAATTAGTTTCCCCATTTCTTGTAGTGTTTTTCAAAAAGAATTTTATCTTCTAATTTTTCTAATTATTGCCAATCACATTTTAATTTAGAAAAATCTCATTGAGCCCCCCCCAATAGATAGGATGCTTATTTCTTATATTCGTGCAAAGGTAATTCATGGATTTAGATAAGATGTGTATCTTATTACTATGTGTATCTCTGGTGTTTTATTTTCCAATTCCAGGAAAGCAAGGTTGAAAGAGCTTTCTGTCACCAGGTAGTTATTAACAAAAACAGCATTCATGACCATTCTGGTCTTGGGCAGCGTCTGAAGCTCCTGCAGTTCTATCCTGTGATTATTAACTCACTTCTCACCAATATCTGATGCAAGTCCATTATCTACTGTCAATATTTTTATACCCTAAGAGGAGAAGTCCTGCTTACTTCCTGTTACAAGGGTGGTAACGAGTGTTTTTTTATTCTCTTTTTTTAAAGTAGATAAATATGTACTCTACAAGTATGTTTGATAGAGGAGGTAACAAGGGAGGACAGAGGAGCCTAGCATCTGCTGCCTGGCGGGCCTATTGTGTGGTTAATAATTGCTGCAGAATAGTTTTACAGGGTGTAGGCTTTCCGAAATGAGGAGTACTGAAAGATCCAGGTCAGAAAGTTGGTTTCACTTCTGTTCACACACCAAAATCCTAGATGTTAGGTACGGGTTTTTGTTTTGTTTTTGCTTTCTAGCCACCTTATCTTTGTGTAAACCCTTTAGATTTCCTGACCTTGAGAAATCTCTGAAGGACATCTTCCTGACAGAGATGAATTGATATAGAGTCTCCATAGTCAGAAGAGTGGAGCTCCACACCATAGGCCTGTCACAGCAGCTTATTTGCAGATTTAGTATTTTTCTATTAAGGTTCTACTTTAAAACTCCATCTGAAAAAGCTATGCAAAGAAAACAGAGCCTTTAGATCAAGTATATGTATCCTTTTAAATGGGACTTTTATCACTTTCTGTCTCAGAGCTACTCTAAGTTGAATGACCATAACAAATCCTAGCTGTGGCATAATGCAGTGCTTTTAAATATAAATAATGGTGCATAATATTCAACTCTGAAAACTTTCAAGTTGAAAACAGTCTGTCAAGAACTAGAAATAAAAGATTATGTCCTGATTAAAGGGTGGAAGGGACTAAAAGCACAGAACAGTGGTAAAACATGAGTTTGGAATATGAGTTTGGAAAGGCTCTGGGTTTAATCCTCAGCACCAAAATATGTACACATATACACACAGCAACAGACACAATAGCAACAAAATTTCATTAACAGTGTTCTCACTTACTGATTCTGTGGCCCTTGGGCAAAATAGCTCAATAGAGCTTCGGCTCCATTATCTATAAAAAAGGAGAGACAAACTCAATTCTCTTATCTCAGTGCTGTGAAGATTTTATATATATATATATATATATATATATATATATATATATAGTATATAAATGAATATATATGAATTAAATAATATACATGTATCAGGTCAAGCTATATTATACTGTGGTAGTAAGCAAGACCAAAAATTCAGAAACCTAAACAAAAAGATTTATTTCTTATTCATAATTCAAAACAATTATAAGCCACCTGGCGCTTAACTGTCACATAGGGAGTCACATGACACAGTAGACACCATCTCAAGCATTGTTGTTTACCAAATGATGAATGCAATTACATCAGCTGCTTAAAATTAACACATATCACTTCTCCAGTAATGGCTAGAACTACTTACAAGGTCCCATTCAAACACGAACACATTAGGAATATAAGCTTATGACAAAAGAAATCAAGAACTATAAGGAGCATTAATGTCTACAATTTGTGGGCAGTAATTTCAAATAGAAAAAGGCTTAATGGGTGAAGTAATATTTATCAATAATATATTAGAGATTTATGAGAATGTGAGTAGACACGAATTGAGCCAAAACCATAGTATATTTTGTGATTTAACTCTCCAATGTGAACTTGCTTTCAGTTGCCCAAATCAAACAGTATGAATGTATACCATAGCGTACCATACCATAGCATACCATACCATACCAGTGGTATAGATTGAACAACTCTCCCAAAGTTCTCATGTGTGTGGAAAGGTGATTGGATTGTGGATGTGCTGTATTCTTCAATACACTCATCCACTGATGGGTTTAGTAGCTAAATGGGCTGTTAGAAGGTGGGGCTGGTTGGAGGTTGGTTATTGAGGATGTGACCTGGAAGGTTGTACTCTTGTCCTTCCCTTCCCTCTCTGCTTCCTGGTTGCCATGAGGTGAGCACCTTTTCCTCCACCGTGCTTCTCCACCATCCGGTTTCTGCCTTAGAGCCAGCCAACAAAAGCCTGCAGCTGTAAGCCAAGAAACTGTTGGTGCTGGGAATTTTTTTCCTATCAACAAGAACATGACTAAGATGGAAGTTGGTACTGGAAACTGGGTCACTGCTGTGACTATGGGTGACCACGTAGTTCAAAGGCCTTTGGAACTGCTAGCAGGAGAAGTTTAGAGAGGCTTTAAGGTGCCAGCTAAGAAGCTCTAGAATACTGTAAGCCAAACTTAACAGGAGATTCTTATTAGAGTTCAAAAGACCAAAATGGTGATAAAAATGCAGATAGAAGGCTTCAGTTGAGAAAAAAGACTCCAACAGCTATTGTGCCAGAGACCATGTATATTATGCTCTGGCAAAAAAAAATTTGTTTATATTTTGTTCATCTCCTGAGATTTACAGAAGGCTGAAGTTAAGGGTGGTAAATTAATTAACCTGTAGTGAAAATTTCAAGACAGCTCAATGTTCAGGCTGTGGTCTGAGTATGCCAGCTGCCTTAAGCCAGGTCTATAATAAAAATCAGGAGAAAACAGCACAAGTGAATGTTTTTTTTTAAGTTTACAGTTTTGCCAGAAAGTAAGTGCCTACAAAGTTGGGACAAAGGAGAGTATGGTTACTGAAAATACTAGCATTAAAAAGAAGCTAAGCATTTTACATCAAGACAGTGGAAAAGATGCCTTGAGGGTCTCTCAGGAAAAATATACTTGGGGGGCTATAACTCAGTGGTGCAGCACCTGTCTGGCAAGTGCAAGGTCCTGGCTTTGATTCCTGGTATCCACAAAAATAAATAAGTAAATAAATAAATAAAATTAGATCATCATAAAAAATAATATACTATAATAACATTGCATTAAATCATAAGTTAGAATGGTCTTACGGGTAAGGGTAGGGTTGAGTTTATTTTAAAGCATGAATAAAATATACTTGGGTCAATCATTTTCTAGATGCTGAAAAGAGATCACTACATGTATGAATTGTAGCAGAGAGTAGATGAGATTCTATGAGGAAAGAAAGACAATTACAAAATAAGCAGCAGCATAGGTATTTATTTAGATAATGGCCATTACTAAAGCCATACAGGATTGGATGAAATTTTATTTTGAGTGACCAAAGTAAAAATGGCTGCATAGGTGTCTTTGGGGAAATGACCACAAAAGTGCTGAAGTCAAGCTTGGTCTCTGAACAGCCAGTGGAGAACATTGCAGTCAGCAGCGGCAAGGGCAGAGACCTTGAGATGGGAGTGGCCTGGGATTGCCAAGGTCCAGTCAGAGTCCACACTGGCTGCTGGAGAGTGAGAAGGCAGAGGTACAAGATCAAGAAATTAAATTAAAAAGGTGGGCTCGTCTCTGGTCTCATATATTGTAGAAGGAATTCAACATTTTTTGAGTGAAGTGAGGGCCTCCCAGGCTTTTACCAGAAGGCTGACACATGATTTATGTTTGAGCATCCCTTCTCTGGGTCTTGCATTGAGATGAGAACGTAGAACTGTAAGAGCAGGAGCAGTAAATTCATGTAGGACGCAAGAGTGGGCTTGGATCGGGTAAGTAGCATGAATGGTGAGAACTTGGAGACCACTTAAGGTAGTTTAAGTGTAAAGACAAGAGAAATAGCCACGTGAGAAGGAAAAGAGGACACTGGGCCACACCAAGGGCTTTGTGTATTTGGTAACTGGAAGAACAGAGTTGCCGGTAACTGACGTGGGAAAGACAGCAGAATAAATAGCTGTGGTGTTCCAGGAGGAACCTCAGCTTTGGATGCAATAAATCCAACATTTTTGCCACGCATCAAGAAAGAGAAATCTGTTTGAAATAAAAGAGAATGAAATTTAAATAACTTCAAAGCCACAGGAGTGGAGAGTGGCATTAGGCAGCCTGGATTTCCTCACCCTGTGTTTAGACATCTAGATGCTAGTGTCAAACGGCCTAGGTTCAAACCCTGGCATCATCACCTACCAGATGATGCAATCTTAGATATTTTCCTGAGCTCCTCTAGGAGCTTTGTTTCTTTATTTACTGCCATGTAATAAGTGTTACAATTTCATATATATGTATGGGCTTAATATAATTCATAGTACACAGTAAACGACAGTAAATAAATACACTGGTCCTCAACTTATGCTGGACCAACTTTGCATGTTGTGAAATATGACATCCGTTCAACAGAAGCCAGAGTTTGAATTTTGTGTTTTGCCCCGTCCCCTGACTAGCGATACCTAGTATGACACTCACACAGTGCTCCCAGTGAGTGGTATGCTCATGGGTGTAAATAATCAATATTCCACAGGGTACTGTGCTGCTAAGCTATGGCATTTAATGGGTTAAGTGTATAAAATGTACATTTGCCTAGATACTTCCAACTTTCTGTGGATTTATCTGGATAAAATCCCATCCAGAAGTTCAGAAGCATCTGGATTTATCAATTGTTGCTCAATCAATAATGTGATTTGTCTCTCTGGTTAGAATGAGACCACGTTAAACACAAGATTCTATCTTATTGTTTTATTTGCATCTTTTAGCAATGTAACAAATTTCAAGTGGAATTAGAATGCAGTAATGACTGGTAAGTTAATGTGAGCTTGCAGCTAAAAGTAACTGAAAAGACCTTGTTTCTCCCAAACCCTCAACAATTTAATTATCACACTACCTAAAGAAATCTAGGTAAAAGCAAGAACTGTGTTTGTTATATGAATAGCAGAAAATGGACAGATCTTTGATAGTAGGATTTCAAGGCAGTTTATGTCAAGAAAAAGGAAGAGGTCAAAGAAAGGTAGAGAAATGAAAAGGTGAATTATATTCTTCTGCTCAGATTCCTTAGCATTTAGTAAAGTCTCTCTTATGACCCCAACACATCGTTCATTAATAGTTACCCATAACCTACTGCTACCAGGAGGGATATATGAAAATAAACCTAAAAGAAAATTGTGGTTTGAAGAACTCACTTTGAAGGCAAGAGAACAGACTTCTATGTATTTCCCTGCTAAGTATTAAAAAATGAGTACAGACTCCTTGAATCTTAGTTGCTACATTTACTCAAGCATAAAGACTTGTGAGACAAAAATAAGATCATACATAAATAGCCCATTAATAAATGTGCAAAATACTTATGAACTTCAAAGAACTGTTAAAGAACAATGAATGGAAACCCCAAGACTGAGCAATAAATTGTGGACTAAGAGCACTGGAATAGATTCCAGTGGAGTGGAGTATGCACACGCCCTCCCATCTCCCTCACTGAATGAAGTATGAGTGAGGAAGCCACTTACAAAGAGGCTGTAAAGTTAACAGTAGCAGGAAAACTGGAAAATGAGGCTACACTTTGGAACTACACAAACCAGAGCTGAGTTTCCTATTTTTGCTCTTCTAGTATCACATGGTATGAACTCAGGGAAAATTCTAAATCCAGAAATACACAGAGATGAAGACCAAAAAGATCTAGGAAGAACCCAGAATGGGGAATCCTATGGACCAGGGAAAAAAAGAAAATCCTTTGCTTTTAAATTTGTTAATTACTTTTCCCTTCTGTTTTGTACTGTAGCCCAGGCAAAATTATAATGGTGATAGTGGCCAAGGAGGTGCCCCGAAATAAGAGAGAGGAAATCTCCATTGCTTTTCCCCTTCCCCTATCCTCTTACCATTTGGCAGTAGGTTCCAATACAATCACAAGAAGCCCATGCAATACAGAAAAAACTAAAGCTTTAGTTTTCTGCACAGAAGACCTGGAAGGGACCTATGTGGCTAGTAGAGGTCCTGGAAGGTTATGATGAAGGAAAAAGCAATAGATAAAACTTAAG
The DNA here is from genome assembly GCA_004027295.1 of Dolichotis patagonum. NCBI lineage: Eukaryota > Metazoa > Chordata > Mammalia > Rodentia > Caviidae > Dolichotis > Dolichotis patagonum. The sequence continues at coordinate 27,856 of PVJX010021016.1, forward strand.
AAATTGTGCGTACACTCCTGACTGACCATGGAGCTGTGTATACATGGAGAGAACTTGGAATGAATGGGGAATTTCATCAAAGCAATAAAAGATAAAGAACCAAATAAAAATTTTAAAGTTTAAGTATTCCATAACATAAAATATGTGAACTGGTTGAGCTCAGCAGCATAATGCTGATGATAGAAGAGTCAATAAATGTAAAAATAGAGCAATAAAAATAGTCTTGAAAAATAGTCACAAAAAATTATAACGAAATGAACAAGACTTTAGGATCTTATGGAACAATTCCACAAGGTCTGAGTCTTCTATCACTGGGTTCCAGAGGAGAGTAGAAATAACATGGAACATAAAAAGAATTTGAAGAATTGGGCATGGTGACACAGGACTGTGATCCCAGTCCCCTAAGGGAGGCTGAGGCAAGAAGACTACAAGCTTAGGCCCAAATCCTGGCAACTTCACCAGATCTTGTCTCAAAATTAAAAAAACAATAAAGCAATATTTTGAAGGACTAGCAATATAGCTCAATGCAAAGGCCTTGGGTTCAATCTCCATCACTGCGAAAATAAACAAACAAGTCTTTGTAATACTAAAGACAAACAAAATTCCTGATAGCAGTTATATAAAATAATACACTAGTTAAGAGATGCAAATAATTTGAATATTTTTGGATTTTTTAAATCAAAAACTAGGGAAGTCAGAATGCAGTAGAAAAACACCTCTAAAGTACTGAAAAGACACGTCAACCCAGAATTTTATACTGAATGAAAATATCCCTCAGGAATGAAGGAACATGAAGAAGTTTTAGGGAGAAAGAAAAATATGTATTCTAAAAATGCTGAAAGCAGATTTGCAAGCAGAAGGGAAATGATAAAAAGGGAAACTAACATTAGAAATGAAGAATAACAGCAATGGTACAATGGTATAAATATAATATATTAACATTTCTTGCAAGTTCTTTCAAATGTATCTACATATTTAAAGCAAATACATTGCTTTTAAAAAGCACTGTCTTGACGGGGTCTTCATAATGTGTAACACACCTTCCAGTCACATCCCAGTGGCCACCTCCCGTCAGCCACCTCCTCCCAGTGGAACATCCAGCCGTGAGGTCATTGTGGACTAATCCACAGATGACTACAGCATCCTGTCTTAGTCATTCTTCGGACCCTGAGACAAAATACCTCGCATCCACAACTTGAGGGAGAAAAGATTTATTTTGGCTCACGATTTTGGTTCACGGTCCAAGGCAGAAACACATGGTGGGAGGGCCTGGCAGAAGAAAGCTGTTCAACCCGGGGCATCCAGGCAGCAGAGCAAGGCAGGCCTGGAAAGAGCACAGTCTGCAGGTCCTGCCCCCGCCGCCCTGAGCAGGCCTCCTCTCCTAACAGCAGATTAACTCTGCCATCCTTGTCCTTGTGGTCTTGTCACCCGCCAAACCCATGAGGCACCTGAAGGACACTTGAGATCTAAACCAGAACAATGCTTATATTTAGAAATTCCAACACTCTTTTTTCATGAAAGGCATGGAAATATTAAGAAGCTAGGAGTACCAAACAGCACTATTAACAGCTAAATTAACACTTATAAAGCATCCAGTGCCACAAAAGATTACCTATGCTTTTCTTCTCATGTGGACAAGGAATGGTAACAAGTACAGACCAAAACCAGAACCATCCTAATGCCAAATTTAGGAAGAGACGAATACCAGAAATTAAAACTACAGAGTGATGTTCTTCATACTATAGATAGAAAAACGATAAAATGCTAACAACTCAACACTTAAACATATCAAAAGAATATACACATAACCAAGGTAAGTTTGTCTTGGAAACTGAAAGCTGGCTCAATATCTGAAAATCTACCAGTGTAACCCACTATATTAACAGACAATTGAAGAAAAATATATGATTGGTTCAAAGGATACAGATAAAGTATTTGAACTTAATTTTATCATTTATGTATTTATTTTTGTCTTTTTGAGACAGAATCTCTCTATATGGTTCATGTTGGCCTTGAGCTCGCTTGTAGCCCCAGCTGGTCTTGAACTTGTAACGATTGTCCTGCCTCAGCCTCCCAAGTGCCTGGGTTACAGGCATGTGCCACCATGCCCAGCTTTATGAAGTTAATTTTAGAAACCTGTAAGAACTATTAAGTGAAGTTAGCAAAGTTGTAGGTTATAATTTCAATATACAAAATCAATCACATGTGTACATACTGTGCTAGCAATAGAAATTAGACAAAATATTTTAAAATCACATTTATAATAGTTCCAAAAATAGAATATTTAGGATTCAGTGTAACAGTTAAAAATTACTGATTAAAGAACACGAATGAAACTCTAATACATAGAGACATGCTCTGTTAACAGACCAGAAAACTCTAAATGGTGACATGTCACTGTTAATCAAATTGATCTATATCCTTAACATAATACTAATATAAATAAATCCAAGGGAGAATTCTTACAGATTCAGGTAATTGATTCTGAAATTTACAGGGACAGGAATGGGAATTAGAAGAGTTAAAACAAAATTTTAAAAGAAGAAAAAAATAGTAGTTACACTTTCTTAACATAAGAATTGTTGTTACCTAGCAACCAAACAGATCAATAAGGTACTGAGCAAGCTGAAACATGATATAACTAAACAGATAATGTACTTAAAAAGCAAAAGGAGGAAAAGAAAATGTGCTAAAGGATATAACAGCATGTATGTTTAAGTGTGTGGGATTGATAACCATATTACCAAGTTTTTGTTGGATTGTTGAAAAGAACTGTTTATTTACAGCCTCACTGTTTGTTCACTTTGTTTGCCTTAATTTTGTAACATGAACAACTATTTCTAAGAAAACAATATGTAATTTATCAAGTAGTGATTTCTTAATGTTTTTTTGAAATTTTGTATTATTTCTACCCTTTTTTCTGTTTTGCTTTTTTTCTCTTTAAGTAAAATTAAAAAAAAAAAAAGAATTGTTGTTACCAAATAGTGGCTTCAGTGAAGGGATGAGCACATAGATCATTGAAATAAAATATAGCATCCAGAAAGGAGTCGTATAGCTAATTAATCCTGAGAAAAATACAAAATTAGCTAACTAGAGAAAGATAATCTTTTCTACAAATCATGCCAGGACCATTGGACATTCATATGTTTACAATGAACCTCAAGCTGAACTTCACATCTTACATAGAGATTAACTCAAGGTTGATTGTAATACATAAAACTGTGAAACTTTTAGAAGAAAGCAGAGGAGGAAGTCGAAGACTTTTCCTAGACAATTAGGCAAAAAATCTGATTTAGGCAAAGAATTTTTATAGTAAAGGCAAAATCATGATACAGAAAAGAAAAAATTGACAAGCTGGCATTAATTAAAATTTAAGATGTTTTCTCTGCTAAAGATACTGGTAAAAGGATGAAATAGTAGATTAAAACCTTAAGACAATACTGAAAATCACATATACCCCAAAATATATTCACATAGAATACAAAAATAGTTCTGCCAAACCCAGCAATAAGACATGAAATAATATAAACTAATGAGTCTGTAAACCCGGCACTCAGAAGGCTCAAGCAGAAAGTTTGCAAGTCAGAAGCCAGCCTCAGCTACACAGACAGCAAGACTGTGTCTCAAGAAACAAAGTTTAAAAAACAAAGAAAACCTAATGAATGTGATGAAATTATTGGTACACTGATTCACACGATGGTTACAGACTTTCATTCCCAGAGAAAAGCGCTCCATCTCCAAATTTTCAAGTCAATTTTATATTTTCTTAGTTTAAAAAAATGAAAAGTGGCTTCTTGGAGACAAGATGGCGGACTGGTAGGTAGCAGGAGAGAGACCCTCTCTGAGAGAGACAGCTCAAATGCCAGAATAAAACACCCTGGAGAGACCCAAACAGAGAGAGATAGACTCTCACAACACAGAAAGAAACTAAAGCGCAAAAACCCGCTCGAGTAAGAGGTCCTGGGGCTACTATTAGTGAAGATAAGATCAGCGAGCACGGCACCCGCCTCGAGACGCCTGAATTGCGCCCGACCTGAACAAGTGATCCAAGCCAAAGTGACTGGCTTGAGCCGCCGGAGCCCGGAGCTGAACAGCCCGGGGTGCAGCTCGCCGGGACCGGTACTGCACACAACCCACCCAGAGGCACCATGAATTCCCACCTCAGCCACGCTGAAGTCGGAGGTCGGGCAGTCCAGCAGTTCTTGGGGACACGGTGAGTGATGAGAATAAGACCCTCCCACGGGAAAGGGGAAACCGACTGGACGACATGTTGGATTTGGGCAGGACAGCCCCAACTCCATAAGGAAGTGGCTTCAGCTGGTTATTCCCCTCGCTGAGCGGATTGGTGGAATCTGCTTGAACTAGGCCACGCCCCTGGCGGGGACCCAGTTACTTCCCTGAGATCAGTGCACACTGATGCAGTGAAGGCCTGCAAAAGTTGACTGACCCAGAAGGGAGGAGCTAGTGCACACTGCCCGTGGATGAACTCTAATCTCTGATAACCTATTGAAGAGGGCTAAAGCTCCTAGCCTGCACCCTCTAGAGGAGCCTTAAACAACAAGAAAAGGGTCTGGGAATTACACTGTACACTTGTATGGAAGGAACCAAAAATATGACCAAAGGGAGAAATAAGAAAACACTCCTAGCCCCCAAC
>PVJX010021017.1:0-32518 GCA_004027295.1 Dolichotis patagonum
CTGATGGCTTTTAATATTCTGTTCTTATATTGAATTTCTGGGATCTTGATTATTATGTGTCTGGGTGTAGCTCTGTTTGGGTTGTAGGTGGCTGGAGTTCTGTATGCTTCATACCTCTGCATATAATTTCTTTTTTCTATGCTTGGGAAATTTTCCTTAATAATTTCTGTGAATAGCCTTTGTAATTCCTCTGTTTTGATTCCTGCTTCTTCATTCACATGCTTTATCCTTATGTTATAGATTCTCTCATTGTCTTCCAGTCTTTGTATCTTTACTGCCTGCTCCCTTGTTATTTTTAAGAGATCTTCTCTTTCATGATCACACATTGCAAGCCTGTGTTCAATTTGTGATAGTCTACCTTTGGTTCTTTCAAGCAGTTTTGCCAGCTTTCTATGGAGTCTTTAATTTCCTGATAATCTCGTTGAATCTGCTTCATGAATTCTAGGTTTTTTTCTGTATTCTTCATTAAATGTTTCACTCCTTTTGTGTTCCTCCATTTTTCTGTCTGTGTCTTCTTGAGTGGTGCCTAGCCTTTCTTTTATTAATCTACTTATCTCTTGTTTAATTTGAATTAATATTTCAGTTTTGGTCCCACTTACAAGGTCCTGAAGATATCTCTTTATGCCTGCTAATGCTGTGTTTGATGTTGCATTTTTGCTGCTCTCAATCTCTTTTGTATTTACCTCTCCTGGATCAATGTTCTCAGGGTAGGGGGCTGGGGTTTTTTTCTTATTTCTCCCTTTTGTCATGTTTTTGCTTTCTTCCATACAAGTGTACAGTGTAATTCCCAGACCATTTTCTTGTTGGTTAAGGCTCCTCTAGAGGGTGCAGGCTAGAAGTTTTTGCCCTCTTCAGTCGGTTATAGAAATTAAAGTTCACACAGGCAGTGTGCGCTGGCTCCTTCCCTACAGGCCAGTGAACCTTTGCAGGCCTTCACTGCATCAGTGTGTGCCAATCTCAGGGAATTAATTTGTAGTGACTCACTGGGTCTTGGCCAGGGGCGTGTCCTAGTCCAAGCAGATTCCACCAATCCACTCAACAAATGGAGCAACCAACTGAAGCCACTTCCTTATGGAGTTAGGGCTCTCCTGCCCAAACCCAACATGTTGTCCAGTTGGTTTCCTCTTTCTCACAGGAGGGTCTTATTCCCATCACTTACCCCGTGTTGATGCCGGTCCCCAAAAACTGCTGGGCTCCCCGGCTTCTGACTTCAGCAAGGCTGCAGTGCAAATTCATGGTGCCTCTGGGTGGGTTGCGAGCAGGACCGTTCTGGGAGAGCTGTGCACAGGGTTGTTCAGCTCCAGGTTCTGGTGGCTCAAGCCAGTCGCTTTGGCATGGATCGCTTTGTCAGGTCTCCAGCAGAGATTCAGGTGGCTCAAGGAGGGCACTGTGCTCGCTGATCTTAGCTTCTCTTATGATAGCACCAAGACCTCATATTCTAGCGGTTTTTTGCACTTTGTTTCTTCGTGGGTTGTGAGAGTTCATCTCTCTCTGTTTGGGTCTCTCCAGGGTGTTTTATTCTGGCATTTGCGCTGTCTCTATCAGAGAGAGTCTCTCTCCTCCTACCTACTGGTCCGCCATCTTTCTGCAAATCATTAATCACATTGTTTGGAAATATCATCATCATGATTTTAATCATCACTGATTCCCATTTGCAGTCACCCATGTACTTCTTTTTGGCCAACTTGTCATTTATTGATATGTGGCTTTCCTCAATGACAACTCCTAAGATGATCACAGACTTTCTCAAAGAGAGCAAGACTATTTCTTTTGGAGGTTGCATGTGTCAGATTCTCTTTGTCTATGTCATGGTAGGAGATGACATGGTGCTCCTGGTGGTGATGGCTTATGACTGCTATGTGGCCATCTGCAAACCACTCCACTACTTCACCTTTATGATCCTTCACAAGTGCATTGGGTTAGTGGTGTCTGCATGGACAGCTGTCTTTGTACACAGCATGAGTCAAATGGTTGTGATTGTGCAGCTGCCATTCTGTGGCCCCAGGGAAATAGACAGCTTTTTCTGTGATATACCACTGGTGACCAAGCTGGCCTGCATGGATTCCTATGATTTGGACATTTCAATAAATGTTGAAGTGGTCTGGTAGTTGTAATCTCCTTTGTGCTGTTGCTGATCTCCTACATATACATTCTTCTCACTGTCCACATAAGCTCTAAAACAGGTGCTTTCAAGGCACTGTCCACTTGCACTGCCCACATCACAGTAGTGGTGCTTTTCTTCGTGCCTGGCATATTTATCTATGCATGTCCACTAAATATCACCTGGTTGAACAAATTTCTTGCTATCTTTTACTCTGTTATTACACCTTTCCTAAATCCAGCCATTTATACCCTGAGAAATAAAGAGATAAAAATTTCTATGCAAAGATTTAGAAACTATTACATGCATTTCAAAGGATACTGTTAATGTTCAGAAATATTATAAACTTTTCTAAATGGTAGTATTTTGGATTTTTAAGTAGCTTATAATTTACAGCACATAGTATGTATCTAGACTTGTGTCTTTTCTCAGGGTACAGAATAGGATTAATATATTGCAGACAAATTCAACAATTATGTACTAATAAGAAGAAAATGATGGAGTAGTCCCTAAATTCCAGGTCTGATTTGTCATCTCTGTGGGAAATTTATCACTCAGTTGGTATATCTTTAAATTGATATATAAAAATGTATAATTGTTTGCAAAGGTATGTATCCCACTGAGTGGATAGCATCTTAATGAATTTCTCTTGCTTTGTTTTTTACCCCCTTTACTTAATTTGGAATCAATCATTTCACAACAATGACACTTTCACTGTAAATTTTCACTTATATTTTGTTGGAAAAAACACCTAAATTCTTGTTTTTGTCCTAATTAAATTTTTCCTTCAATATCAATTGGAGAAAAGAAGAAAAATGAGTAATGAAAAAGAAAACTGTGATTAAAATACTTAGGGAAGAAGACTGAAAACCACTCCTATTTGGACTTCAGTAGACTCTAAAAATTTTTAGAAAGAAAACCATTAATGCTGTTACTCATGGTTATCTCAGTCTCTAATCATTTAGTATTTAATCTATTAACAATCATTTGTGAAATATCTGTAAATGAAATCTCTACTAGGATAGAAATTACTCCTTACCCATTTAATTTTGAAACTACGTTACAACTTCAGTAGCCTCAAGGAAATGCATGCATAAAATACACACTAAGCAAGCACATTTTAATAAATCATTAGTGTCCAACTATTCCATTCCAATATTCATAGCATTATTGGTTTTGGTATACTTCAGTATACTTATGTGGTATTTAAAAATATTCATCAAAACTTCAATCATAAATAATTTCTTCCAGAATTATAAGTGGATTGAAAATGCTGCTAGATCAACAGTTATAACCATAAAACTAACAAAAAAATCACAATGTTGTATTTTTCTGAGATAAAAGCCCCCAAAAGTAGAATAAAATTATGTAAACCTTACCTGCCAATTCTTAGCCATCATACTATATCTATTAATGGAGATATTATTATTATCAAATTGAGAATGAGAAAACACTTTGAAATTTTGAATTATATCCTGAAGCAATACAACTTTTATATTTGTTTCTTTGAATGATGTAGGTATCAATTTAATTTCCAAAATGGTAGATTTATTGACACTACAAAGTAATGGATACTTGATTTCTAAACAAATATAGCTTATGAGTAATTCATGGATAGCTAAAATTCCAGAACATTCCTGTTAATCTAACAAAATTTCTGAGGAACGTGGGAAATGATATAAATTGGAATTGAGTGTGCATGGTTAATTGTTAACAACTGTGGTCCTGTACCAAACAATTGTAAACCCAGTCTATAACTACATATGGATATGGTCAACTATTTGCTTGTGTTTACCTTAGACTATAGCTTCAGTTATTTCTTATATGCAAGCCAATTCAAAATACTTCATTGCAATCAGTGTGTGTTTTTAATAGCATATTTCCACACAGAATATGAGTATTTTGTATTTCTATGTCTGTCTTTAGATAGTAAAGTTACATTTCTAGATGAACCAAGATAAGGGTAAAAAAGTAGAAGGGAAAGTAAAAAGAATTAAGATGTGTCATGTACATGTACCAACTCCCCATGCTGAATGTAATCCTCATATGCTACAAACATGTACTAATAAAATTTAAACATTAAAATTATAGAAGTAATTCTTTTAAATTTAAAAAATAAAATTTAAAACATAAAGTACAACTGATTTAAATATTATTTGTATGGATTTTCTGAGTACTGTAAGAACAAAAATAACCCACAAATTCTGAGGAACGTGTCCAACCATTTATATTGTTACTACATTATCCACTTAGTACATATTTTCACTTCAAATATATAAGTCCTTTACTGAATTCATCTCCAAGTTTAGTTTTGTACTTAATTATAGAAGCAGATTTTCTTAATTCTCACTTTTTTCTAGCAGGTTTTCCTTAATAGACACTAATATAGAGGACAATAAATATGCATGGTATCTAGATACAACTCAATTCAAATAGTTAAAGATAATTTTCAATACAATAAAATTACTAGTTTCTGTTCTGATAGACACATTCCTTCCATAAAAGCCAAGATTTCCAGACCAGATATATCAATGTTGTTTTGAATGGCAGGAATCACATGACCAATTAAGTGTAACAGAGAGAGGAGTTTCTCTCACTAACACATATTCATACCAAACACAAGGAATAAGGATGTTATTTCCTAAGGGAAATATAAAGTTTTCCAGTGTGCAATTTTATCATCATATTACACAAGGTAGAGAAGAGTAATCATATATAAATTCAGACTGGTGAATTCTGTGTATATGAACCCATTGTTTCATTTGTTGAGTTTGCAAATAAATTCTGTAATCAGAAGAAATTTTGTATATACAATCATGGCAGTACATAAGATATTACTTAAGTTAGGAGATTGTGGTACATGCTGAAATATTGTGGCAGGGAAAACATACACTGAGATTACATACTCACTGTATTGAGACAAATTTTATTTCTACCATAACAAAAAGATTCCAATATAGTCAAATCTCTGCTATCTGGATGAAATACATCTAGCACACTGAACCAAATTAGTAGATTATCCTTTAGGAGGAGTTCCATGATGGTTAGCACTATCTGACCTCCAACTCTACTCACTTGGTATAGCAACTCCTCAATCAAATTTTGAGTACCTTGGGCCAGGGATATAGCTCAGTGGCACAGCACCTGCCTGCCTGGCAAGTGTGAGGTCATGAGTTCAATTCCCGGTACCAAAAAAAAAAATAAAATAAAAAAATAAAATAAAATTTTTTGAGTACGTTATATGCGAACCTAGCATTCACATAGGTTGTCACTTGTCCTCATGTAGGCCACAATTATGAATGCTTTTGAAGTAGTGGATGCCCTCTGCACAGGATACTTTCTGACAAGTATTAAAATGGGACACCTACTATTTTCATAACTTGTTTTTATTCTAAGAATTTTATTGTGAGATTTTTTTCAGACACCTTTGTCACTAGTCTTTCAATTATACTCATTTTAAACCCTGATCATATCAATGAAATATTAGCATCTTACCATGAATCAGTTTGGATAAATTCTTGCTTCCAATCATACAAAGTGAACAAAGAAATTTCTTGCTTCTGATTTTTCCTAGTGAAAAAATTCCTCTACATCACTGTCCCTCAGCCCACAATGGTGACATCCATCATAATTAATTCTTCGTGGTGCTACTTCTCTTAGTGGGTACTGTGAAGCTACAGACTTTTACTTTTGGTTGTTACTAATTGCTACCTTCATTTTGCTAACAACAACAAAATATCTGTACTTTCAGGCCCAAGTTCAGAATTGCCACTTTGCCACATCTAAGGCAACTCTTGAAACTCCAGAGGGAAGGCAATGGAAGATGAAGAAAACAAGTGTCAATATACAAAAACTGAGGTCAGGTGGAGCCCTCTCTCCTGATGGGAGAAGGGAACTTCCCAAGACACTATGTGTATCAGCTTCTTGAGTAGTGGCCTTGTCCTAGATACCCAAGGTACAGACAGCTTCACACCAACATCACTCCACTTGTATTATGTTTATTTTTTCACTTTTAATTAATTAATTAATTAATTGTTACCAGTGATCAAACTCACAACCTCACACTTTCCAGGAAGATACTTGTGCCACTGAGCTAAATCCCCAGCCTAATGAAATCTTTTTAAATTCATAACATGTATACTGAGAGATAAGAAGAAATAAAGCAGTAGACTCAGTATAAACTAAAGGTAAAGTTTATAACACAAGCAGACATAAGCATAAGATAAACTTATAGTAAACTTATTTCTTGGATCTCCAAAATTTAACTTAAATCATAATATATGTGCTGGATAATAGAATATTATTTTTGTGTCTCAGTTTAATGATGTTCCCAATGGTGAGGTTGTATACACATTGTACGAGGTAGCTTATGCCATAAAATTATTTGAAACCCAAAGTTCATGTATTTAGTATCTGAAATTAATTATACACATATATACTATTTAACATTTGTAAGTGTTTTAACTCTTCCAATAAGAAATATGTACTCTGAAGACAAATAGTAGACAGATATCTCCACTAGATAATCACATGTGATTTTTCTAATTATGTTATTTTAACTTTATAAAATCTCTGTTCATATAGTATCAAAAATAAATATTTGGTAAAAGAATGATGCATTCTGCTTGATTTGTTCCACATAAAGGAAGGAAGGAAGGAAGGAAGGTCATCTGATTATTTATGAATCATGAATTTTATGATTATTTATGTAGAAGGAAGATCATCTGATTATTTATGAATCATGAATTTTATGGTTATTCAAAGAAGAGATATGTCCACATTGTTTCCTTCTATTTTTATATCCCCTACCATCATTTAACAGGAACTGATTATTTATAGCACATTTAGAGTATCGTGCTTCATACATAGCATCTGAAGTTCAGTTAAGGAGAGTAATTAAAATTAGACTCAGTTTGGGGATGTAGCTCAGCAGGACAGCACCTTCCTGGCAAAAAAAAAGGTCCTGAGGTCAATTCCCAAAACTGAAACTAAACTAAACTAAACTAAACTAAACTAAACTAAACTAAACTAAACTAAAACAAAATAAAATTAGAATCAGGTGGTCATTATGAATGGTAGGTATATAGTTAAATTCAGAATAATAAGTTAATGGTGGGACTTAAATCTATTTAAATACATAGTAAGAATAATTAGTTGTTAGTGATACATAGTAACATGAAATAATGTGACAAACTTACATTTGGTAGAATCATATAATAAAATTCAGCATCTTAAAGGGACTTTTTGCAAATATAGGAGTTTTAGGTATACCTTATGATAACTATAAAGACTAAACAGTACATAAGCAAAAGATATAGACATTTAAGTACAGCACAATCAAAAAGTCATCAGATCACAAAGGAAGAAAGAAGGGAAGTAATGAAAAACTACAAAACAGAAAAAATTGATTAGACAGTAATAAAATTTTCATCTATCGATAACTGCTTAATTATAATAATATAAATTCTTCAAAAGAGTGCCTAAATGGATTAAGAAGCATTCTTAAATGACATATTGTCTGCAAGAAATGTAATTTAGCTTTAAGGAAATATATTGGTTGAAATGAAGGAGAAGAAAAACATGGCTCATAAAAATGGAAAACAAAAGATAGCAGGGATAAGTATACTTATATCAGACAAAACAGAGTTCAAATGAAAATGGAAAAAAGAAATGAAGACATTCTTCTGAAGTGCATACAGAGTGCACTACATGATGTCTAGTATATTAGGTCACAAACCAATTGTAAATACTCATGAAGGTTAAAACCATAATGTATTCTAATTTTGAAGCTGGATATGGTGGAACCTGTATGCACTTTCAGCACTTGGGAGATTGAGGCAGGAGGATTACTGTGAGCTTAAGGTCAGCCTGGACTACATAGTGAGTTCAAGGCTAACATGAACTATGTAGACCCTGTCTTACATTCAAATGGTATCTTTTCTAAGTTCAATGATATGAAATACAGATTGGTAAGAGGACAAAAACCAGAAAATTCATATATATATATGTGTATAAATTAAATGTCATATTTTTCTAAGTAATGAGTAGGCCAAAGAAAAATTAGATGGCAAATTTAAAAATTTGAAGAAATCAAAACTGAAAACACAACATACTAACATTTATGAGATGAAACAAAACAGTTTCAAGAATGCTACTACAAATATTTATTTTAGTAAGAAAAATCACATATGCAATATATAAAATATCACATGTGCAATATATAAAATATCACATATGTAATATATAACATATCACATACGTAATAAATAAAATATCACCTATGTAATAAATAAAATATCACATATGTAATAAATAAAATATCACAAATGTAATAAATAAAATGTCACATATGTAATACATAAAATATCGCATGTGTAATACATAAAATATCACATATGTAATATATAAAATATCACAACATATGTAATATATAAAATATCACAACATATGTAATATATAAAACATCACACATGTAATAAATAAAACATCACATATGTAATAAATGACATATCACATATGGGATAAACAAAACATCACATACGTAATAAATAAAATATCACATATGTAACAAATAAAATATCACAAATGTAATAAATAAAATATCACAAATGTAATAAATAAAATATCACATATGTAATATATAAAATATCACAACATATGTAATATATAAAATATCACAACATATGTAATATATAAAATATCAAAACATATTTAATATATAAAATATCACACATGTAATAAATAAAATACCACACATGTAATAAATAAAACATCACATATGTAATAAATGACATATCACATATATGATAAACAAAACATCACATACGCAATAAATAAAATATCACATATGTAATAAATAAAATAAAACATATGTAATAAATAAAATAAAATAAAACATGTAATATATAACATATCACATATGTAATAAATAAAAAATCATATATAATGAATAACGTATCAAATATATAATATATAAAATATCAGATATGCGCTATATAAAATATCATATATGTAATATATAAAGTATCACATATGCAATATATAAATTATCAAATATGTAATAAATAAAATATCACATACGTAACATATAAAATACCACATATTTAATAAATAACATATGACATATTTAATATATAAAATTTCACATATGTAATATATAACATATCCCATATGTAATAAATAAAATATCACATATGTGATATAATAAATGTCACACTAGTAATAAATAAAATATCACATATGTAATAAATAAAATATCACACATGTAGTAAATAAAATATAACACATGTAATATATAACATCACACTTGTAATAAATAAAATATCACATATGTAATATATGAAATGTCACATACATAATATATGAAATGCCACATATGTAATAAATAACATACGACATATGTAATATATATAAAATGTCACATATGTAATATATAACATGTCACATATGTACTAAATAAAATGTCACATATGTAATATATAACATGTCACATATGTAATAAATAAAATAACACATAGTAATAAATAAAATATCAAAAATGTAATATATAAAATATCACATGTAGTAAATGACATATCACATATTTAATATGTAACATCACATATGAAATAATATATTGAATATGTAATATATAAAATATCACATATGCAATATATGATAAATAACATAGCACACGTGTGATAAATAACATGTCATGCATGTGATAAATAACGTGTCACGCGTGTGAAGTCACGTGTCACGCGTGTGATCAGTAACATGTCACACTTGTGATCAGTGGCATGAAAAAAATCATGTGTCACACGTGTGATCAATCACATGTCACACGTGTGAAGAAAATCATGTGTCACGCATATGATCAAAATGACGTGTCACGTGTGTGAAGAAAATCACGTTTCACACGTGTGATCAACATGACTTGTCATGCGTGTGAAAAAAATCATGTGTGAGGCGTGTGATCAAAATGATGTGAGACGCGTGAGAAAAATATCAGGTGTGAGGTGTGTGATCAAAATGACGCATCACACATGTGAAAAAAATCACGTGTCAGGCGTGTGATCAAAATGATGTGAAAAAAATCCCGTGTCCTGTGGGTGTTCAAAAGGAGGCATCACGTGTGTGAAAAAAATCCAGTGTCCCGCGGGTGTGCAAAACGAGGCATCATGCGTGTGAAAATAATCCGGTGTCCCGCGGGTGTTCAAAACGAGGCGTCACGCGTGTGAAAAAATCTGGTGTCCCATAGGTGTTCAAAAGGTGTCACATGTGCAAAAAAATTCCCGCGTCCTGCAGGTGGTCAAAACGAGGCGTCATGCGTGTGAAAACAATCCTGCGTCCCGTGGGTGGACAAAACGAGGCATCACAAGTGTGAAAAAAATCCCGGTTCCTGCAGGTGGTCAAAACGAGTCGTCACGCATGTGAAAAAAATCCCGCGTCACACGGGTGGTCAAAACGAGGTGTCACGCGTGTGACAACAATCCCGCATCCTGCTGGTGGTCAAAACGAGGCGTCACATGTGTGAAAAAAATCCCACGTCTCGCAGGTATTCAAAACGAGGAGTCATGTGTGTGAAAACAATCCCGCGTCCTGCGGGTGGTCAAAACGAGGTGTCAAGCATTTGAAAACAATCCCGCATCCCGTTTTGACCCTCCGCGGGACTGCAGATATTTTTCACACGCGAGATGCCTCGTTTTGACCACCTGCGGGACCCGGGATACTTTTTAAAGGCCTGACGCCTCATTTTGACCCCCCACGGGACGCGGGATTTTTTTCACATGCGTGACACCTCGTTTTGACGCCCCGCGGGACGTGGGATTTTTAAAAAATTAGTGACGCCTTTTTTTGACCCCCTGCAGGACGCAAGATTTTGTTCGCATGTGTGACGACTCATTTTGAACACCCGCGTGATGCGGGATTTTTTTAAAAGGCGTGATGCATCATTTTCGCCTCCCCGTGGGATGCGGGATTTTTTTCACACATGAGACACCTCGTTTTGACCACCCGCGGGTCGCAGGATTTTTAAAAAATGGCGTGACACCTTGTTTTGAGCCCCCGCAGGATGTGGGATTTTTAAAAGCTGCCTGATGACTCGTTTTGACCCCCTGCGGATGCGGTTTTTTTTCACATGCATGACACCTCCTTTTGACCACCCGCGGGATGCGGGATTTTTTTAAAGGTGTGACGCCTTGTTTTGATCACTTGCGGGACGCTGGATTGTTTTCACATGCGTGACACCTCTTTTTGACCACTCTTGGGACACAGGATTTTATTAAAAGGCATGAAGCCTCATTTTGCACACCCGCGGAATGCGGGATATTTTTAAAATGTGTGACGCCTCACTTAGACCTCCCACAGGACGCGGGATGTTTTTCGCATGCCTGACGCCTCGTTTTGACCCCCGTGTGATGCAGGATTATTTTTAAAAGGCGTGACGCCTCGTTTTGACCCCCCACAGGACGTGGGATTTTTTCACACACGTGATGCTTCATTTTGACCACCCGTGGGATGCGGGTTTTTTTCTCACGCGTGACGCAGCGTTTTGACACCCCTCGAGACACGGATATTTTTTAAAATGCCTGATGCCTCATTTTGACCCCCGCGGGATGCGGGATTTTTTTTCGCAAGCATGACGCCTCGTTTTGAACTCCTACGAGATGTGGGAATTTTTTCACATGTGTGACGCCTCGTTCGGGATCATCCACAGGGCGCGGGATTTTTTAAAAAGGTGTGACGCCTCCTTTTGACCCACTGCGGGAGGTGGGAGTATTTTTAAAAGGCGTGATGCCTCATTTTGCCCACCCGCGGGACGCAGGATTTTTCTAAAATGCGTGACACCTCGTTTTGACCACCCGCGGGATGCGGGATTTTTGTCACATGCGTGACGCCTCCTTTAGACCACCCGCGAGTTGCGAGATTTTTTTTAAAGGCATGACACCTCATTTTGAACACCCGTGGGATGCAGGATGCATTTCATAAGGCGCTACGCCTTGTTTTGGCCCCCACGGGATGCGGGAGTTTTTTTAAAAGGCGTGACGCCTCATTTTGACCACCCACGGGACTCGGGATTTTTTTTAAAGGGCATGACGCCTTGTTTTGACCACCCGCGGGATGCGGGATTTTTTCACATGTGTGACGCATTGTTGTGACATCCGCGGGACGCGGGATTTTTTTCAAAAGGCGTGATGCCTCGTTTTGACCACCCGAAGGACGCGGATTTTTGTTAAAAGGCATGCTGCCTCGTTTGGACACCCCTCATGATGCAGGATTTTTTTCACACCCGTGACGCCTCGTTTTGACCACCCCCAGGATGCAGGATTTTTTTTTAAAGGAATGACGCCTCGTTTTGACCTCCCGAGGACACGGGATTTTTTTCTCAGGTGTGACGCCTCATTTTGAGTACCTGTGGGACGCAGGATTTTTCTCAGGTGTGATGCCTCATTTTGTCCCCGCGGGATGCGGGATTTTTTTCTCAGGTGTGACACCTCGTTTTGAGTACCCGTGAGTCGCGGGATTTTTTCTCAGGTGTGATGCCTCATTTTGTCCCCGCGGGATGCAGAATTTTTTTCACACGCGTGACACCTCGTTTTGACCACCCGCGGGACGCGGGATATTTTTTAAAAGGTGTGACGCCTTGTTTTGACCACCCGGGTGACACGGGATTTTTTAAAATTTTGTGACGCCTTGTTTTGACCACTTGTGGGACGCCGGATTGTTTTCACATGCATGACACCTCTTTTTGACCACTCTTGGGACACAGGATTTTTTTAAAAGGCATGAAACCTCATTTTGCACACCCGCGAAATGCGGGATATTTTTAAAATGTGTGACGCCTCATTTAGACCTCCCGCAGGACGCGGTATGTTTTTTGCATGCGTAACTCCTCGTTTTGACCGCTTTGACCCCCTGTGGGACTCAGTATTTTTTCACACATGTGATGCCTTGTTTTGACCCCCGTGTGATGCGGGATTATTTTTAAAAGGCGTGACACCTCGTTTTGACCTCCCATGGGACATGGGATTTTTTTCACACACGTGATGCCTCGTTTTGACCCCCCGCGGGACGGGGGTGTATTTTTAAAAGGCGTGATGCCTCGTTTTGACCCCCCGCTGGATGCGGGATAGTTTTAAAACATGTGACGCGTCATTTTGTCCACCCACGGGATGCTGAATTTTTTTAAAAATGTGTGACGCCTCATTTTGACCACCGCGGAACACAGGATTTTTCTTTAAAAGGCGTGACGCCTCGTTTTTACCACGCATGGGAAGCGAGATTTTTTTCACACGTGTGACGCCTCATTTTGTCTCCTCACGGGATGCGGGATTTTTTTCACACGCGTGACGCTTCTTTTTACCACCCGTGGGACACGGAATTTTTTACACACACCTGATGCCTCCTTTTGACCACCTGCGGGACGCAGGATGTTTTTCAAAAGGCATGACGCCTCGTTTTAACACCCCTGGGATGGGGGATTGTTTTCACATATGTGACACCTCGTTTTGACCACCCCCGGTACGCGGGATATTTATCAAATGCATGAGGCCTTGTTTTGACCACCCGCGGGATGCGGGATTTTTTTTTAAAGGCGTGAAGCCTTGTTATGACCACCAGCGGGACGCAGGATTTTTTTCACATGCGTGACGCCTCATTTTGACCACCCGCAGGACGTTGGAGTTTTTACACACGTGTGATGCCTTGTTTTGACCCCCTGTGGGAGGCGGGATTTTTTTCAAACATGTGATGCCTCGCTTTGACCACCCGCGGGACGCGGGATTTTTTCACATGTGTGAGGCCTCCTTTTGACCATACGAAGGAAATGGGATTTTTTTTAAATGGCGTGATGCCTCGTTTTGACAACCCGTGGGTCTCGGGAATTTTTGAAAAGCATGACGCCTCGTTTTGACGGCCCGCAGGACGCGGGATTTTTTTCAAACGCATGACACCTCGTTATGATAACCCGCGGGACACAGGATTTTTTCCACAAGTGTGACCCCTCGTTGTGACCACCCGCGGTATTCAGGATATTTTTTACACGCGTGACGCCACGTTTTGACCACCAGCGGGACGCGGGATTTTTTTAAAAGGAGTGACACATCGTTTTGACTACACACGTGACGCGGGATATTTTTCACACGCGTGACGCCTCATTTTGACACCTTGCGTGATGCGGGATTTTTTTAAAAATGCGAGATGCCTCGTTTTGAACCCCCGCGGGATGCGGGATTTTTTCACATGCGTGACGCATCGTTTGGACCACACGCGGGATGCGGGATTTTTTTCACATGCGTGACGCCTCGTTTTGTCCACCTGTGAGACGCGGGATTTTTTTCACACGTGTGTCGCCTTGTTTTCACCACCCGTGTGATGCGTGATTTTTTTTAAAAGGCATGAAACCTCGTTTTGACAACCCATGGGACACGGGATTTTTTTCACACATGTGACGCCTAGTTTTGACCACCTGCGGGACACAGGATTATTTTTAAAGGCACGACGCCTTGTTTTGACCACCCATTGGATGCAAGATTTTTTTTTATAAGGCGTGACACCTCATTTTGACCACCCGCGTGAAGCGGGATTTTTTTAAAATGGCATGACGCCTAGTTTTGACAACCTGTGGGACGCAGGATTTTTTTGACAAGCGTGACGCCTCGTTTTGACCACCCGAGGGACGCAAGATTTTTTTCACACATGTGAAGCCTCGTTATGCCAATCCACGGGATGCGGGATTTTTTTCACATGTGTGATGCCTCGTTTTGACCACCTGCGGGACACGGGATTTTTTAAAAAATGCTTGTCGCCTCATTTTTACTACCCATGGGACGCAGCAAGGCCTCGTTTTCACAACCCGCTGGACTGGGGATTTTTTTTTAAAGGCATGATGCCTCGCTTTGACCCCCAGCAGGACACGGGATTTTTTTCACAGGCGTGACGCCTCGTTTTGACCACCCGTGGGACGCAGGATTTTGTTAAAATGTGTGACGCCTTGATTTGACCCCCCGCGGGACGCGGGATTTTTTTTGAAAAGGCGTGACACCTTGTTTTGACCCCCCCCCCGCGTGACGTGGAATTTTTTTGAAAAGGCGTGACGCCTCATTTTGACCCCCCACGAGAAGCGGGAATTTTTTCACATGCATGACGTCTCGTTATGACCTCCCGCTGGACGCGGAATTTTTTCACAGGTGTGACGCCTCGTTTTGACCACCCGTGGCACGCGGGATTTTGTTAAAATGTGTGCCGCCTCGTTTTGACCCCACATGGGACTCGGGATTTTTTTCACATGCGTGACGCCTCATTTAGAACACCTGTGGAATGCGGGATTTTTTAAGAGGTGTGACGACTCTTTTTGACCACCCGCGACATGCAGGATTTTTTTTAACACTCGTGACGCATCGTTTTGACCACCTGTGGGACGCGGGATTTTTTTTCACACACGTGACGCCTCGTTTTGACCACCCACGGGACGCAGGATTTTTTCATAGGCGTGAAGCCTCGTTTCGACCACCCAAGGGATGTGGGATTTTTTTAAAAGGTGTGATGCCTCATTTTGACCTCCCTTGGAACGCGGGCCTTTTTTCACACGCGTGACGCATCATTTTGACCACCCGCGGGATGCGATATTTTTTTCACACATGTGACGCCTCGTTTTGACACCCCACGGGATGCAGGATTTTTTTCACATGTGTGATGCCTCATTTTGACCCCCCACGGGATGCGGGGTTTTTTTTAAATGGCGTGACGCCTCATTTTGAACCAACGCGGGACCCAGGATTGTTTTCACATGTGTGACGCCTTGTTTTGACCCCACGCAGGACACAGGATATTTTTAAAAAGCGTGGCGCATCATTTTGACCACCCGCAGGACTTGGGATTTTTTTCACATGTGTGACGCCTCGTTTGGACCACCCGCAGGACACGGGATTTTTATCACACACGTGACACCTCGTTTTAACCACCCGCAGGACGCGGGATATTCTTCACAAGCGTGATGCCTCGTTTTGACCACCCGCAGAACGCAGGATTTTTTTTTAAAAGACGTGACGCCTCGTTTTGACCACCCGCGGCACGCAGGATTTTTTTCACATGCATGATGTCTCGTTTTGTGCACCCACGGGACGCATGATGTTTTTTAAAAGGTGTGACGCCTCATTTTGACCACCCGTGGGACGCAGGATTTTTTTCACCCGTGTGATGCCTCGTTTTGACCACCTGTGGGATGCGGGATTGTTTTCACATGCGTAACGCCTCGTTTTGACCACCCGCGGGATGTGGAATTTTTTTCACATGCGTGACGCCTCGTTTTACCACCCGCGGGACACGAGATTTTTTTTAAAACGCGTGACGCATCTTTTTGTCCACCCGTGGGACGGGATTTTTTTCACATGCGTGACACCTCATTATGACCAGCTGTGGGTCGCGGGATTTTTTGACATGCATTACGCCTCCTTTTGACAACCCGCGGGAGGTGGGATTTTTTACACACACGTGACGCCCCGTTTTGACCACCCGCGGAACGCAGGATTATTTTAAAAGGCATGACGCCTCATTTTGTCCCCCCGCTGGACGCGGGATTTTTTTCACACGTGTGAGGGCTCGTTTTGACCACACGTGGGATGAGGGATATTTTTAAAAGGCGTGACGCCTCCTTTTGACCACACGCTGAACGCGGGATTTTTTTCACACACGTGACGCCTCGTTTTGACCACCCGCAGGACGCCAGAATTTTTTCCCATGTGTGACACCTCGTTTTGACCACCCGTGGGGCGTAGTATTTTTTTGACATGCGTGACGCCTCCTTTTGACCACACGCGGGACGCAGGATTTTTTTCACACTTATGACACCTCGTTTTCACTACCCGCGGGACGTGGGATTTTTTTCACACGCTTGACACCTCCTTTGACCACCCGCAGGACGCGGAATGATTTTCAAAAGGCGTGACGCCTCCTTTTGACCCCCCACGGGACGCGGGATTTTTTTCACACACGTGACGGCTCATTTTGACCACCTGCGAGACGCAGGATTTTTTTCACATGCGTGACACCTCTTTTTGACCACCCGGGGGATGTGGGATTTTTTTCACATGCGTCACGCCTCGTTTTGACTACCCGCGGGATGTGGGATTTTTTTTAAAATGGTGTGACGTGTCGTTTTGACCACCCGCAGGACGCGGGGTTTTTTTTTAAAGGTGTGATGCCCCATGTTGACCCCCCGTGTGATGCGGGATTTTTTTCACATGCGTGATACCTCGTTTTGACCCCCTGCGGGATGCGGGAATTTTTTTAAACTGCGTGACACCTCGTTTTGACCACCGCGTTACACGGGATTTTTTTCACACATGTGACGCCTCATTTTGACCACCCACGGGACGCCGGATTTTTTCCACATGCGTGACACCTCTTTTTGACCACCCGAGGGATGTGGGATTTTTTTCACATGCGTGACGCCTCGTTTTGACCACCCGTGGGACACGGGATTTTTGATCATGCATGTGACTTGTGATTTTTTTCACATGTGTGACATGTAATTTTGATCACACCTGTGACGTGTGATTTTTTCACATGTGTGACATGTCATTTTGATCACGCATGTGACTGTGATTTTTTTCACACCCGTGACATGTCATTTTGATCACGCATGTGACGTGTGCCTTTTTCCACACATGTGACATGTCATTTTTATCATGCGTGTGACGTGCGATTTTTTCACATGTGTGACATGTCATTTTGATGACGCGTGTGCCGTGTAATTTTTTTTCACACGTGTGACATGTCATTTTGATCACGCATTTTGTTATGCACATAGCTGGGCAGGGGGTGATATGAAGTTGTACAAATGTCGTGGAGTAGAGAGTTCTTCATCCTCCCCATCTCTTGTAGCTTAACTGCACATTTAGTTAGAACAATCTTCTCCTTGTCCTGTGAACGTGCTCCCTTTGCCACTCTCCTGGGTTTATACCAAATGCCTTGTACCACATTCAGTGTTTCATCCTTAAATCTTATCCTAATTCATAGATCCATTGTAACTCCTTTTCAGTTATGCAAGTTCACTGCATAGTCTAATGCAAAGCAATAAACAACTAAAGACCTTTGAACTTCTCTATTGTCTTATGTAGGATGAAGTTAATAATGATGCTCATGTCATGCATCTTTGTAGGTTAAAAATGCTCATTTGTGTAAAGGGCTTGTGGTAGTAATTAAACTGGAAGAGATAAGTCACATAGAGCACAGAATGATGACTGATATATATTACCAGTTTAAATATTATAATGAGTTGTTAATGTTACAATCAGCGGATTACACATACTTTCTCCCCAGATCTTTTATAGCTTTATGTATGTCTTACCTCAATCTTATAAATCATCTCTTAATAAGTATATCTGCTTCAGTAATTATCAAATTCCCTAAAGGAAGTATCCACAATTTATTTATCCTTTTACCTATTGTTCCTCATAAAGTGAGGCATGAGAGGCAGAAATTTATAAAAAACAGTCCTAACTAGTGAATTACAATAGTTTTGTAAAGAAAAAGCAATGCATGTAATTACTACACTTAATACAGTAAAAACAACAATTCCTTTAAATTATTGTTCATACTTCTGCAAAAATGATACACAATTTGGAATTAAAACTATAGTTATAGCCAAGCATATGGACCTCATAGAGAAATTAAGTGATTAAGGTGGTTGTTTTCCTTATAGGCTTATACAGTGAAGTCAATATATAGAGAAGTAAAATCTTACAAACACCACAATTTCATTAGCAAGGGATTTTTAATATATAAGTATTTATAGACTTTTTTCCTAACAGTTAAATTTGTTGTTTGTGAAATTGTATTTGAGACTAATTTTTTAAATTTTAATATTTTTTGTTGCAACTTATCAGCCTATGCAATCTTCAAACTTATGATGTTTAGAGTTAATTCATGAAATTACAGCAAATTTATCAAACTTTCTACAGGATAAATAACTTTGCCAAACACTTATAATGTAAATAAAAATCCTTGGTTTCTAAACAGTCACTATTAAATCAAGCTATATAGTTTTTTGGAATTGCAGTTGATCTGTACTATCTATAGACTATCTTTAGGCTATCTATAAGCTATATAGTTTAAAACTTCAGTCAGTGTTCTTATAAATTGAAGCTAAGCCAACCAGCCAGTGTTGATGGCAAAACAATGACTAAGACACATGAAAAGTACAACATACCTCCCACTACATGGAAAACACTAAATATTGGCAATTTAATATTCTTTTCCTCTCATTTAAAGTTCAGTATAAAATTTTAAAAAGTAAAAAAAATGCTTCAGTACAACAAAAGATAAAACAGAAAGAGAGAGAAAGAAAGAACAAAAAAACAAAAACAAAATCATAGAGCAGATTGCAGACATTTAATACAAAAGTGGCTTTAGAACTGGATAGTGAATAAGGCTAAAAGAATTTTGAGTCTGAGAAAAAGGTCTATATTATAAGGAACAGACTTTAAGGGTGATTCTGATAAAGGGTAACAAGAAAAGAGCAAAACTGTATACACAGCTACAATAATCTCACAGGATACCTGAGTGGTTTTGGACATAATACTGTTTAAACATGGATGGTAAAGTTATTCTAATGAAATCTCATACAGAAAAAAAATAAACTTGGATGCAAGGTGTCCATTTACTAAAATTATAGAGCTTGGCCAAATTTTGAAGATGGTAGAACCTAAGCTCTATTAAATAGGATATTTGAATAAAGACATTTACTAACAAAATGTTAAAGGTGCAAGTTGGTTTCTCTTTAATGCTTATGGCAAAATATGAGAAGAGAGAATGATTAATACATAAGTTTTACACATGTAAGAAGTGGAAAATTTAAAAAAATAAAATTCTCAGCTTATCTATACTAAAAATTATGAAAAATTGTGAAGGATAGAGTATTGAATATGTGGCTAAACAACTATCTTATAGAGAAATTATTAAGCTGTCTAACCAAATGACTACAGAAGAGTGGCCACAGATATTTTAGAATTTATCACCATTGCTCTTCACAGGCCCAGAGTGTCAGATTCTGGGGGAACAGAGCGGCTTTAAAAAGAGAAGCTGTGTGTGCTACTGTAAGGTTAGTGCTAATTTCCCTGTGCCTCTTCAAGGCCATTATCTCTACATTTTGGTACATGTTTCTTGATTTCATGAGGTTTGGATCTAGTGGGATCATATATGGCCTGGGGTATGCTGGCTATATCTGTGGAGGACGTGAGTGGTAAACCTTAGCACTGTCACTATAATATCATCTCTGCCAACATGCAGAATCCATGGGCCATGAAGGTATGGCTACTTCTATTTGAATTCAAGACTTAGGATCTCCTGGACCTTCTGGCATGACTCAGGTAGAGACCCACCACAATAGTGAAAATCCTCACTAGGGCAATATCTAGTGGGGGGAGCTATGAGGCTAAGTATCACTGCAAAATGATATCAGTAGATCACCAGCTTACGAGAGATGCATACACATAGTGCCGGTCTGTAATAACTGTGGCACGAACTCTGCCAAAAATGTCACACAAGTGGCTTCCCAAAGTCTTGTGGGCTTGGTCTTTGCTGTAGTACTGTATATTTAAAAGGGGAAATATTGAGCCAAAGTTTGTTTTTGAGTCTTAAGATTTTATGTTGTTTCATGGTAAGTTTAGACTTACTCAGAGCCTATTAGACCTTATTTATTATCACTGCTTTTTAGAGTGTGAATATTTATCATTTGCCGACTCACTGCTGTATTTTAGAAGCACATAAGCTTTTGCTTGAGAGTCTCTTGCCTTAAGATAAATTATACCTTGAATCTCATTTATATCTAATTTAGATTATATAAGTGAGACGATGGACTTAGATTTTAAAAGTGATATTAAAATTAGCCAAGTTTTAGGAATGATTAGGATAGAATAAATATATTTTACATATGAGGCAGATAGGGAATTTGGACAGTGAGGGTTAGAATGCTAGGATCTGACTGTTTGTATTCTCCCTAAATTTACATGACAAAAATTACTTCCCACTCCCAAGTATAAGTAGGGAGAGCCTTTTGGGAGGCAACTATCTCATGAGGTGTTAGTACCTTTATCAGTCAGTGCTTACTAGAGAAACAGATTTAATGCAAGTTTTACAAATATATAAAGATTTACATTATAGGCTTGCAATGGTGGCCCACAGTCAGCTGTGAAAGAGTTCAAAACGATTGTCTGAGTGCTAGCGATATGAGGGATCCAGTCAAAGGTCTAAGGCCTGGAGCTCACTGTTAGAGTCCTATGCAAGTCTGTATCAGGAGATTGGAAGGTCTGAAATGCAAGAATGAAGAGTCTATGCTGGAAGCCAAGAGATGACACCCACGGTGAAGCTGAAGACTGGAGCTTCTCCAAAGAAACAGAAGCCAGTCTTCCTTCTCTATTTCTCTTTTATTTCATTCAGGCCATAAGCCTATTCCTTGGTGCCACTCATACAAAGGGTGGGTCTTCTGTTTTCAGTAAATTCCTTCAGTCACACCCAGAACTATGGTAACACTCTTTAGTTGATTCCATCATATGGACCTTTGAGGGACAATTATGCAAACCACAGCAGCTGTCTGTGAGCTAGGAGGTGGGTTCTGATCAAATACTGAAAACCAGCTCCTTGATCTCAGGTGTCCTAATCTCTGTAATTGTGAATAATAAATATCTGTTGCTTATAAGCTACTTTGCCTAAGACATTTTGCTATGTCAACCTGAAAGGACTAAAATAATAATAATTACTAGATTTTAATCATACAGTAGATGGCATCCTACTATCTAGCAGAAATAGTAGATCAGAAATTAGAAAAAAATATTTCTATGTGTAGACCAGACATTATTTTACAAAGTAGCTATGGTTGAATTACTATGTAGTCTTCAGTTTCATCATTTACAAAAAGTAGCTGGAGTTTCTAATCTTATAACATTCCTTGGTCTAATTGTTTATATTTGTTCAATTAAATTAACTAGCTATTTTAGGAAGTGACTGAATGTGTCAAAAGCTTTGTTGAATGAGTTTTTGAATGGGATTCAGAAATACTGGATTTTGGTCATGGACTATCTGTCAGCTTCCTTAGGACATCTGCTTGATTTTTATAAATCTAAGATTTTCTCACCTGCAATACACTAGCACATGAAAACATCTGCTACTCATTTCTCCACATTGTATCATCTTATAAATTAAAATTTCTTGAAATTATATTATTTATTTTTAAAAATCAAGAATTTTCCATGAATTTCTTCAATATAGAACATTAAGAACATATTATATATCTTAAACTTCATTCAAAATTTTATTATAATAAATAAGAGTTTTCCAATTTGTCTTATAGTAGCAAATATCTAATTAGATCTTATTTTTATAGACTTTAACTTGTAGAGCAATTTTAGGTTCACAGTAAAATTGAGCAGACCATATGGAAGGTTGTAATATATCCTCTGTCCCATATTGGCATCCTATCAACCTTCTTTATGAAGGTTTATCTGTCATAATAAAAGACCATTTGCTGTCTCTTCATTATCACCTAAAGTTCACAGTTAAGAGTAACATGACTCAGCATGCCTCAGTTTTGATTGAGAAAAATGTAGGGCAAGAGGAAATAAAGAAAAATTCATAACAGATTCTGTTACTCACAGAGGCCATTTCTAAATGAGATGTTTCCTCTCTTCAAGTCTCCTACAATTTTTCAAGCCAAATAATAATGAACTTAATTCTGATCAAAGAAAAATTCAGACCAGCTTAACAATTTTGGGGATAAGATAAGCATTTTAGAACCAGCATATCAGACTTCAGACAACTCAGAAAGCAGCCTTATCACTAAGTGTACACGGGTGCATGTTACTTATATATCCAAAACCAAAATGTAGCATATAAAAACAATCTGGTTGGAACAAGAATTGATGGGAGAAATAAAAAAAGGATTCCAATATGTTATGAACCTATACCAACTTTCCATTATATGTGTATTCATTATGTACTACAAATATATGTTAATAAAAAAAGAAAAAATCTGGTTGGCTGGAGTGGGAGTTTTGCATCACACAAAAATGGTCTATCAAGTTGGCAGCTTGTTACTGATGGAAGCTCAACTGCTGTGACTGAGACTCAGTTTCTGGATTATATAACTATACTCTTTAGGTGGAGCTATAATTTATTTATACATCGTGCTCTGGCACTATGCATTATGAACAAAAGACAGGATGGGTCAAACTTGTTACCCACATGCAGAGCGTGGAGTGGAAAACATTTCATCTGGTGTAACACTCCAGAACAGCAGTGTGAAAGCATCTGTAACACAGGAATACTCTCAATTCTGAACATTTACTAAAAACTTGAGGTTAGTTTCTTTTACTTTCCAGATAACAAAAGTAAGCTAGAAAAATTTCTTGCCATATAGCAAAGATTAAGGACATTTCCTTCTAGAAATTTAAACCTCACAAATAAAATGCCCATTAAAATTTCAATAGTGTTATAAAAATGAAATATGCTTGCTCTACTCAGGCAATAATAGAGTTACTCAACTAATGTATTCTTAATTATCACATATGATTGCAAGGAAAATATTCCTACATTTCATAGTAACCCTCAATTTTCATTTCTTATGCTTCCAAATGCATGCAACTGTTTCAGCATATTTCTGCAACACCTGGCTTAACACTAAACTGGGTAGAAGGGTTTTGTGTACAGGCTTTTGTTTTATTTTCCTTTAATAGGGAACCAATGCAAAGTGGAAATGTCTTTAGGTTAAATTATATAATCAAAAGTCTAAGGGTGTAAATCACTATTAAACTCTATATTATAGAGAACTCAAAGAGTTAGAGAAAACTAAAAGTTAAGTGCAGCAGAAGACAAGAAGAGGTTAATGCCAGTTGAAGGAAGTTGTGTTCTGAGCCAATACCACAATGATTTGCCAGATCTCTCTCTCTCTCTCTCTCTCTCTCTCTCTCTCTCTCTCTCTCTCTCTCTCTCTCTCATTAGCAATTTTGAGTGTTTATTTCAATGTATATGAGAAGCAACTTGAGTTTTCTAACTGTTGGGAAAATCAAAGCACTGACAGTGTTTAAATCTCAGTAACAAATATGAAGAAAACAACACTGGCGACATTGGGAGACCTTGTGCTGAGTCAGTAGTCCCAAGAAGTTCTTCATTAAACCTGGAAGCTGGCCAGGCCCAAGCTTTAAATATCCTTTTTAGAAAGTAACAATAGAATAAAAACAATGAATTAAACTGGGTTCTTTCTTTTCATGACTGTTTATGATGTTCATAAAGGAAATTTATGAGACAGACTCTTTTCCTGGTAAAAGTTACTGATTGCTTTTTTTTTTTTGACAAAAGATGTGAACAGAACAATTTTGCAGTTGCCTGAAAATGATGCTGGATTTATGGTTTGGTCAGAGTATAAGAATAATTTAACTACCCGGAACACATCGAAATGACATAGTCAGCAAAACCTCTTTCTGAAGAACAAACAGACCAACAAATGCTGTCTAACTACAGATATCATTGTAAGTGATGCAGACACTTGCATGCAAAGGAGTAAAGCAATGGAAATTTGTAGATGAGGATGGGCACCAGGAATGGGGTGGAGATGGTGAAATGTGATACCTATATTTTGCTTGTTAATTGAAAGAGCAAATTCAAGTATGAAATCAAATTCCAAGCAGAGTCAAGGTGAAAAACTACTTACAAAATACCTTATTATGAGTTGAATTGTGTACCTCCAAAATTCACAAGTTTAAGTCTCAATATCTACTTTCACAGAATGGACTTGTTGGAAGATAAGGTCATTGTAGTTGTAATTAAATTAAGATCCAGGTGCATTGCAATATGACTGGTGAATTCATGTGCAGAAGGATATGAGCCATATAAATACAAGAAAGATTGCAATAAGAAGCCACAGGATGAGAGAGTGATGTTCTAGGTCAGTCATGGCAAACCTATAGTACATGTGCCACAATGGGATGCTTGTATCATTGAAAACTCTAAAAGGTTCATCATCACTGCTCTAGGCTAAAAACTTCCAACAAATCACAAGCTAGGTGAAAGCCAAGAAGAGATAGTGTTTTTTCCACCTCTCTGAAGGATCCAAGCCTGTAGACTCTTGAATTTGAGTATCTAGCTTCCAGAACTTTGACACCACATAATTCTTTTGTTTGAGTCATCTCTTTTGTGATATATTTAAAGAATCTCTATCAAACTGATACATGCCTAGAATCTCCACTCTGGAATAATTGAATGAAGAAGCCACCAATCAAAATTCTAAAAGTATCCACACCCTGTTTCATTTTAAATTTGACAGGAAAAGTCTATTCGTGAATATAACATTAAGAATTGTTTGTATTAGGCAGCTGTGGTGGTTTGTGTCTGGAGTCATAGCGCTCTGCGAGGCTAAGGCAGGAGGATTGTAAGTTTTAGGGTGGTTTAGAATGTAGTGAGAACCGATCTCATATATATCAATAAGAAACTATCGTCTCTTATAACATTCTGAGAGCACTGATGTGTGAATTCCACAGTAACAACATAGTTTTTGATTTTAAGTACTGTAGTGCATTATTATTGGTTCTGTAATATCTTGTCTTTCTAAATACACATGAGCCACTTGAAAGTAGGTTTCTCCTTCTAGCAAAGTTCCAAATAGGAAAATATGATCAATTTGTCAAAAAATCAAATAGTGTATTATTTGACCTCAAGATTACCAGAAAGATAGCAAATATTACAGATAAAGTAGTTATTAATGCCAGCATAAAGTAGATATTCAATAAATGTTAGCCAACTACCCAGTGACAAAATGTAGAGGAAGAGTAATATATGTTTGCAAAGTTAATACCTCAGTTCCAAATACTTCTGCTCCCATACAATTTGGGTCTCAAACAAAAGTGTTCAACAAAATTTTGGTTTCATTCACAAACTTCACATTGGGTGACAATCACAACAGCAACCATCTTCTCCACACAAACACAGATGTAGTTGCCTTCCCCCAAATCATAAAACAAATGAGTTGACGAACCGAGGTACCTCTGTACCAGCCACAGACTCATATTACATCCTGAAATCTGACCCTGGAAAATTGCTTCAAAACCATGAATGTTATTTCTTCATTTTGGTATGAAGTGTGCTGGTGTGTAATTTGATTTTTGTCTGGTAAGTGTTATGAACTCAACAGTTATACAAACTCATATGGATTATGTCTTAGTCAGCTTTCTTGTTGCTGGGACAAAACACTTGATACTCAAGAGCTACAAAGGAGGAAAGGTTTATTTAGCTTGAACTTTGTAGAAGTACCAGACTATAATCCACTGGCTCCAAGCCATAGTTTCATGGCAGAGGAGCATTGCAAAGGAGAAACAATGCATAGCGCGGTGAGCAGAAGGTGGCTCCAGCGGCAGCCAGCCAGGCCGCCTTTCTTATGTCTCTTTAAGTTCCATCCAGTCTACAAATCTACTGATTGGTGCCATCCATACCCAGTGTGAGGCTTTCATTACACTCACATTCGGAACTATGCTATACCCACTTAGTTATCACACACCCTTAATCCTAGAATCACACACCCTAGTCCCATATCACACACTCCTGATCCAACTACCTCCCCAAAGCCTCAACTATGAGTGTGTGAGGCTTTGGGAAAACATCTAGATATAAGCCATAACAAGGTAGTTCCCCCTATCTTGATACATACAATAATTAGGACCTGCAGAGCAGTACACAACTGTCTTACTATTTGCTTACTATTTGCTTCTGATGAATGGTTTTCTAAAGACTTCCTACCTCACTGATCATGTCCTTCCTGGGAGTGTAGGTTTCTAATGTAGTTCTGAGGGCAAAAATATCTTTAGAGATCATTTTTTTACTTAAGCCTTGAATCCAGAAATAGCTCTCCCAAGAGCAAATGCCTTTAGCATTAATATTTGGCATTTTTTTGAATCACCAATACCTAGATTATATCATATATATAATTTACTTGGCTCTGTGGTCAGAACAATCTTAGCTCTCAGTAACAAAGCTGATGAGGTAAAATCTATTCTTTCTCTCACACTATGTCCTGTCTTAGTTACTTCTCAGCAGACACAATTTAAAGGAAGTAAAGATCATTTTGGCTCACAAAATTAAGTTTATAAATTAATTGAGGGGAGTTCATTTAATGGTTAGCAGGTTCAAATGCAGAAACAGCACAGTGCAAGGACTTGTTGTGGAGGAAAACTGCTCAATTTTGATGACCAGAAGTTAGAGAGAGAAGCAAGGAGCCAGGAAATAGAGACACTTTTACAGGACCAGCTCCCAGTGATCGGCTTTCTCCCAAGGAATTCCCATCTTCTAAAATCACATTCACCCCAACAGTGCAACTTAGTGGCACAGCACCAGTCTGGCAAACAAAAGGTCCTGGGCTTGATTCCTGGTACCATAAATAAATAAATAAATAAATAAATAAATAAAATCACATTCAGTTCTGATAGCACTATCGTGTTTCATTCACTTTCCAAAATCCCTGCCTATGAGTGTATGAGTCTTGATCAGGACAATAACAGCCTTATTTTCTGAAATCTACTAATTTATTTTAAATCAAACATGTGCATATATAGTTTGTAATGCACATTTTTGTGTAAACATAAATCAAAATGAGAAATTACCATACCACTGAGAAACCTTTTGCACTATTTTACTTCCCTCCTGTATAACTTTTATACTGTACTGTACAGACTGAATTTTCTTTGTTTTGTTTTACCCACCATGTCCATTCACAATGCCAGGTTATGCCCACACATGATTATCAGATCATTTGAACAGGAAAAATAATCTCATCTAAATGCAATCCCCAAATTACCAATGAGGTGATTCTGACTAAGTCAGTTTGTGGTATTAGGTTCCTGATTCTATTCCATTTGGCAGATGATGTGTTGAGATTTTCTTGCAAAATGTTTCCAGTATCTCTCAACCTAGTACATATAAATGGCGTATGGCAGGGGTAAAAAAATATAAAATAAGGTCTGGGAAGCCAATCAATCAAAAAGATATCTGATAGCCTTAGTGTTAATGTCAAGGACCGTGTCCTTAATATTAAGACAATTGTAGAAAGAGTTACTATGGCAACTGCTCTTTCTCACTAGTACAGTGATTGATTTGTCTCATTTTCCGGTCATCTTGTTACTTCCTTGTCTGTGCTCAGAGCTATGGCTCTCAAATTATGGCTGTTATCTGCTTGGTTGCTAGGTGTCCAAAAGACATCTGAATTGGCTGCTGGCATAGATTTTTCTATTAAAATAAGCTTCTGAATTTTTTGTTGGGAGGCTCTTGTATGCTTTTTGACTTATTAAAATATGCTTTTGACCTCTATGACTCACTGCTGTTGTATTTATTTTCCTTTTAGCGTTGTCTTTGACATTTTGTATCTGTTTTTCCAACCACAGCATGTCTTACATTAGAGTCTACCCTTCAAAGATAGTGAAGAATCATTCACATTTTGACAGCTTCTTTTCCTCTGAATGGCTCTTAGAAGGGGTTTTTTGCTTCCTTGACACAATCTATTGACATTCAAGAGGAAACATGATTCTCCTATCTCCTGGAACACCCAGATGTTTCAATGGCTTTCCTATTTGATGAACCAAATGCTTTGCATGCTGACTGATTCACATGAGCTGTTAATCTGCAAACTCATCTCTAATGCCAGATGGAAAGACAAACAGGGCTTTACAGGAGTAATAAATATTCCATACAGCCTTACACTAAATGTAGTTACATCTGCAAAAAATTTATATTCATAGTGAACATAAATTTACTGTCCAAAGAAAATGAAAAAAACATACATGTCTATATAATTTACTAGCAGACCACCTTGCATAGTTTGAATGTACCGTGATGTGATTACCAGGAGAGCCCTGTTGACAGTAGTTTTGGATTCACAGGGAGGATATAATTGCTTCTTACAGAAATGAGTGGATGTATAAATAATGTGACCTCAGGAAGAAATATCATGTTTGGTCATCACAACATAGTTTAACTGAAGTTTGGGAGGAAGTTAACTAGTTAATCCTTCATTATATTTTAGATGAAAACTCAGATGTCACATATATAGATTCCTGGTGAGAAACATGCATTTTGTGAGTTAACTGAACATAAGCTTCTGAAAAAATAATGACCTCTAGGAAACACTAATCTTAGTGTTATTTTTCTGGTCTAGAAACAAAGTATAGATAGATTTACTGGTAAAAGAACCAGAAGAGAATTTCATTAAATAGTAAATATTCTTCTAACATTATAATGTTAAAGCTAGTATCAACATGATACATATTTAGGTTTTATCTTCTAATTCAGTAACTTAGAAATGAAGCCTGCATTTTTTAAAATTATAGAGGCACGTCATGGTTAAGCAAAACTGAAATCTGAGTATCATGGCTCTTAATAGAATATTCATTAATCTTCTTATTGTTTAAAGAAAAAAGTCATTAACAATGCCTAGTAAACTTCCTGACAAAAAGGGTACTCAATAAATGTTTGTGGAATAAATTTATGAATAACTGAATATTTATTATCTTTAATGAAAAAGTCAAGGTTTATAAAGGCCCAATATATGATTCTCTTACTTAAGCTTCCCTAAATCAGTAGAGCACCAGAAACCAGAATATTTTGAGCATTTACTTGCTTCACGCCCAGGAAGTCTCCCAGAAAACAGCATCTCAGGCTGTCTCTTTGGGACCCGAAAATCCCGGACCCTAGAGTGGCCTGAGCTGTTTGGATCGAAAGTCTGCGCAGACCTGCATCTCTGCGCCACTCTTTGGGACTGGGAACTGCCTGGAGATCGGCATCTGGGCCAGGTCTGCTTGGCCCCGTAGCCCCGCCCTTTACGCCCAGGAAGTCTCCCAGAAAGCAGCATCTCAGGCTGTCTCTTTGGGACCCGAAAATCCCGGACCATAGAGTGGCCTGAGCTGTTTGGATTGAGCATTTACTTTATGCCAATTATTTCAGTCATGATGTGTGTAATCTGTGCTTAGTTTTCAGAATATTCTTCTAATTTCCTGTTTTTCAAATAAAAAAGGATCAAGAATGTAGCTCAGTGGCATAAGCACCTGCCTGGCAAGTGCAAGGTCCTAAGTTCAATTCCCAGCACATAGAAAAAGAGAGAAAAGCCTAACAAATAAAATGTATATCGCCATAGTCATGTAACATGGCAAAACCTCACTTAACACGTGTGTAAAATATTTTAGGCTCCAGACCAAATAGCTAGAAGTGTTTTTTATTTTGTTTTGTTTGTGTTTTAATTCTGCCATGATTTATCAAGACCTTTTGAGAAAATGAGGCTGATTTTAGCAGAGTTCTAGCTGACCTTGCAATGTCAAACAAACACCAAAACAGCACCCAGGATTTGAAAGCAGATTTATTTAACATAGATTGAATGGGCACTGACTAGGAATCAGTTGTTCTTCCAAATGCCATGCCCTGATCTGTGGTTGTCTAGGGATTGTTTAGCATAAATATGCAGGAAGTACAGAAGCAGAGTGGCTTGAGAGTTGGGGACTGGTTTATATAACGTGCATCATAGTGACTGATGGCAACCATTTCAAAGAATAAATGAGTCAAGAAGACAAATTATCCTGAACATTGGTCAGCTGTGTTCTGTTGGAATATATTCATTGTATTATATAGACTAGAACTTCCCAAATTAAAGATTACTTTTTATACATTCAACTTTCAGATAGAAGTGAGATGTGGTAGCACATAGCTAAAATCCCAGCAGTTGTGAGACCAAGGCAGGAGGATCACTGTGAGTTTGAGGACAGCATGAGTGACAAAGTGAGTTCAAGGTCAGTCTGGATTACACAGTGATACCTTGTCTCAAAAAACCCTAGATCCAAACAGACTTTCAGGTAGCTGTTGTAGGAGAGATAACTTCTCATTTGGGTGATTCAACAAAAACTGTATAGTGACAAAGTTTTGAAATTTTAGTTTAGAAGACAGTTAATATTCAACTTCTACATGTATTGCTATTCTTGTTTTTCCTCTGAGTTGGACAGTAAACATAATGTCTAGATTTGAAATAGCCAGGTTACATTGTGAGTTCACCTGTAAATGAAATTAAGTCATAGAGGAAAAATAAATGTGAAAGAACCGGGTTCTATGACCATATTCCCCATGTCTGTGGACTACCCATCTTTAGGTTCTTACACAATAAATACATATTTGCCCATTTAAAACATTTTAATGATGTAACACTTATTGAAAAGTAAACTATTAAGATACTTTATATTTAGTAATATTTTGAAATGCTACAATCTAATTATAATTGTAAATGTACCAATACTGAAATTCACTGTTCCGTGTGGCAGTTGTTTGATTGATGATGGTCTGAATTTAAACCCATGCAGATTAGCAGGACCCTCACCATGTGCAGGATATAAAATAGTCCCACAATATCCCAAAGTGTTCCATGTCATCCCACAGTAATTGAATCATCCTTCCACTCCCAATTCCAGGCAGTCACCAATACCATCTGCACTCTTCCCACATTATCTTTTCCAGATTATAAAATAATTGCAATACAATCACATAAATGTTAAAGCAGCCTTCTTTCACTCGTTGTACTACTTTTGAGATTCTTTCATGTCTGTATCAAAAGTTCATTCTTTTTAAATGCTGGGTAGAATTGCATTATAAAAAAAATCACATTCAGTTTTTCATGGGGATACTCAGTTATTCCAGAAATACTTCAGAAGTCTATAATTTCTCTATTGAATTGATTTGCAAACATTTAAAAAAGATAATTGACCAGATATGTTTCTATTTGTGTACTGTTATCTGAATCAGTTTCATTACTCCATGCATCTTTTCTTACACCATATCACAAAGATATTTTTAGTGGTTTTTCCCTAGCTTTCAAATCAACAAGTGTGAGTTCAGTTTTGTTATTTGGTAAAATTATGTTGACACTTTTATTTCACTTCTTTTTCCATGTGAATTTAAAAAAAATGCCTTTTGGGTTACAAAAATCTTTTGGAACATTTGATGGATAGTTGTCCAAATCTATAGATTAGTTGTCTTTCTAATTGTATTGAGTATTCTTATTCAGGAAAAGAGTTTTTCATCTACTCAATCAAACAAAAACAAGATTCCTTATAAATTCACCCTAAATAACATATAAAAACTATATGATTATTCATGTCACTTCAATCTGTCCACTTTGGTTATATGAAATTATATGTAGGTTCTAGGTTTCTAAATTTCTCTTTTATGACCTATACAGTGAAAATTATAATACCCTGAAAAAAGAAATCAAAGAGGACCTCAGAAAATGGAAAGACATCCCCTGTTCATGGATAGGAAGAACAAACATTGTAAAAATGGCCATTCTCCCAAAATTACTATACAGATTCAATGCCATCCCAATCAAAATACCACTAACATACCTCATAGATCTAGAGAAATCACTCCTAA
>PVJX010021018.1:0-32496 GCA_004027295.1 Dolichotis patagonum
CCTAATGATTTGCTAAAAATCTCCTGCTTAGTTCTTCCTCAGCTCCTAACTGCAGACACCCAGGGAGAGATTCGATAAGGCCTCAGACGGTTAGCTCTAGGAAGCTGGAGAGGTGAGCAGAAACAGAACGCAGAGACCCTGGGGAACACCATGCCTTTTCCTTCCAGTCTCTGAAAGGCCAAGACTGCAGTCTGCAAGTGAAGGCAGAACTGAACTTGGTCTTCCCAATGACAGTTTAAAAACTTCTACAAGATCAAATTTATCTCCTGTAATAAAACTGGTTCTGAAGTTTTTGTGTTCTTTGGAGGAAACTCAAATAGTGTAGTGCCTTTGCATCTTATAATTAAAGTGTGACACACAATAAAGTATTATGAAACAAGCAAAGAAGCAGAAGAGAAATAAGCAAAAAAAAGTAACACCTAACCGAGAAGAAAACAAAAATCAGTGCAAGCAGATCAGAAATGATACACATTTCCTGTCCCTTCTTTATCTACAGCCACTGCCTTCATCATGAAGAAACCTGTTTGGAACATTTAGAAAACATTTGAGTTGTCCCAGCAGCCAAGTGACCTGAGAACATTTCCTTCATAAAACAAACAAGAATAAAAAAGTCAATTCCATTCCTAAACAAGTAATGCTGTGCAATGTATGAAAGATTGTGTAAGACAAGATTCAAGGTGCTATTGGTGTTCCCGGGCATCGAGGAGGCAGGAACGCAAAGTGTGGAGAGATCAGAACGCAACTGTAGAGTTCAGAATGGACAAAAAAATACTCTGGAAACCAGAGATGAGGGTTCTTACAGTGGCACGTTACTGTCATAAGTTAGAGCACAGAAAAGTATTAGGAAAAAAATGGGTACCCAAATTCTCATGTTAAAAATGTAAAGAAAATAAAGTTAAATACATCAGCAATTTGTTTTCTCTTTGTAGCTCTGACAACACTAATCTCAGGGTTCGGGTTTGCCTCAATTTCAGCTCATTAACCATAAAGAGCATGAACTGTAATTACTGCTCATCGGTGTTTACAAGGTACTAACATTTGTTGAGTTTAATGGGAGACTGTTTTACACGATAAGATGCTACAAGATGTGTTAAAGTTTACACTATTTTCTTCTATTTATCGTGGCTAATGTTACTTCATAACCATGTTAGAATTCATGAATTTAAAAATATTTACATTCTGTCCTCCCATAAAGCAATAAAAATTTAACAGCTTGTTGAAAATACAGCATTCATTCTTTCTCTTCA
The DNA here is from genome assembly GCA_004027295.1 of Dolichotis patagonum. Lineage (NCBI taxonomy): Eukaryota > Metazoa > Chordata > Mammalia > Rodentia > Caviidae > Dolichotis > Dolichotis patagonum. Next base: position 1,248 of record PVJX010021018.1, read on the forward strand.
TTAACACTACATTATAGCAAAAAAGACAGAAACCACCTAAAAAGAAATATATATATATATTCTGCTGAAGTCAGCATTCTGAAAATATTGGGAGGAAAAATATTAAATGTTAACAGTTGTTGTTGGATGATGGATTTATGACAGTATTTCTTCCTTGTGCTTTGCTATATTCTGAATTTTCCAAAATGAGCTTATTTTATACTCTGAACACACGCACACACACACACACACACATCATTTTAAACTTAGTTTCAAAGTTCATTATGGAAATTAAATTTGATTTTTGTATCACATAAAGTCAATAAGCAGAACACTGTTCAAATTTCTAGAAAACATTTTTTCCATAAATATCTTTGAAATCTGTGCAAATAAGTTTTTGTTTGAAAATTATAGTCCTCAGCAAAAGGCCCCCAAAGAACCAAGTTAATAATCCAGAAAGCCTCAGATTCTGTTCATCTATATGTTATGAAAACATCATCAAAGCCAAGCTAAAAGTAACAATAATTTTAAATCTAATTTTATTCAGTGTATAACAATTTTTCACTGAGATCTTAGAGTTGAGTGGTTGGATTTTATGACTATTGTTAAGACTATCACAAGAAAACTACTACTGTTTTTTAATGTTTTGCATTCTCAAACTGAATTACATAGGATTATACTTCATCACAGGTGTTACCTAAAAAGTTTTACTTACCTGTTTCTCTATCACTTGTAATTTCAAAAATAAGATGAAATATGCTATGGTTAGCTGAAAAATTCACAAAAGGAAAGTTCTGATTGCCATTAGCTTTGAAACACCTAAAGTGATTCAAAATTTACTCCACAGTAACGAAGTTTTGTCAGTAGAATCTGGTGCAGTCCTTTGGTCTCTTTATATGTGTCTTTTTGCTATTGCCTTGGTGGTTTATTTACTATGACTGCATGTATTATCTGTAACAAAGTAATAAAGTCTTGATACATAAATTCATGTGGAATGTCTGAAGCTCTGGAAAGTTTCTGGGAAAGCAGGGAAAATAGGAGATTCCTTAATTGCACAGAAGCTGAGAAAAAACAGAAACATCCCAATAATTCATGACCATTCTTTCATTCCTCTTCAACCTTCACTCTAAGATTCAGACAGGAAAGTAGATTACTATACGTAAACCTGACAAGTGAATCAGTGGTGGATTTTCTATGGTGGCCATGTCATCCCAGTTCCTTACGGTGCCTTTTAATTTTCCTCCAAAGACAACTTTTGTACAAATTATTCCTAAAGTACTTGAACGATTTTAAAATTTTGCCATTAAAGATTAAATCTCATTGCTGTACTACATAGATATTAGTACCTGAAGAAGTACAATTAAATTTATCATAGGCTGTTCAAAAATTATGTAGATTTTGTGGAATTCTGTCTCAAAGAATAGAAGGAAAAGCTGTGACATCATTGTTTCCCCAATCTTTATAGACAACCTGGAAGGAAATTTTTAGAGATATTCATCCTCCATACACATCATCCCCAAAGAATACAATGTATCCTGCTAAGAGGACAACTATAAAGTTAAAAGATATGTGTATATATTTAGGCTTTAGATGTCTCAGGAGATTATACAATCTTTTTGGAAGAGTAAACATTGCATTGTCTAAGCAAATTCCACACCAATGCCTGATTGAATTTCCATGAATCATAAAAATATTCTGAAACCAGATTGCATGTAGTTTGATATTAATATCCTTTGCCAGCCTTCTTTTATAAATGCATGTAAAATTGTTCTCTAAATGCCACAAAATTTCAAATACCATAAAACAATAGTTTTAACTACAGCTGTATTTATGTATACTTATCTCAACATATGTCATGTACAAAATACAAAAATCAAAAGTGCAGATTTTACAAATCATTGTAAATTGCTAAGATCATTAATAATATCACTAACATCAAATCAATGTAACTTGAGAAGAAGTTTCTTTTTGTATACTTTTTGCTGAGATGGAAGAAAAAATTCTAATGATGATACACTGTCCCCTAGTGGACAAGAAAATAAATGTTGTATGTTCATAAATTTCCAAAACAACAGTTTAAAGAAAACAAAACCCTCTCCAAATGAAGAATATTTCCCCTCACCTTGCTCCTCTAAAACAATTATTTTTCCAAAAATTAGACCGAGATAATCAACTACTGCTGAAAAGATAGTAGGTTTTAATGATCAAGAATTAATACACAATTTTAGTCCCCTTTATTCTCTGCAGCTAGCAATATAATAGATGCTCAATAAGTATTCCTAAGTAAGAAAAGAAAAAAAGGCTCAGGATTAAAAACAAACCAACCCACCACTGGGAGGCAGCACAAATACCTTACTGAACAGTAACAACATAAAGACTCAAACTATACAATGCTCAGAGCCACATTACAATGGATAAAATGTGGGCAGCTGAAAGCACTAGACATCTGGTCTAAGGAACAAACAGTTAATTATCATGTCAATTATTTATAGATCTGGAACTTGTCACATTGTCATACTTTGTTTTCTTACCACATCATTCATAATATCTATTCCACAGTGTAATAAACTTGAAACAGTGGTCTCACATGCAATGCCCCTGTAATTAGCAAAAACATTTTGATTCTATACAACTCACCCAGAAGTTACCCTGTCCTGCTAGTTTTCCATTAAGATCTCATCGGTCATACTTAAACCACTCTAAGCCTAGACTCCTGCCATCCTGTGCCTGTATTCTTCCAGGGTATTGTAACTGGTCACCCCTTTGCCTTAAGCTACTGTGCAGAGCTCTCTGGAACACTCACTTTTCACGACATCAAACCCAAATCATTTTCAGCAGTTTACCTTAGCATTCAAGGCCACCCACAATCAACATAATCCTGTGTTGGTTTCCTTTTACCACACCACAGCAACTTACATTATCGAAGTTTTCCTTAAAATTTCTTCCTAGTGTTTTTCTTAGGTTTGCACAACTGTTGTCATGTTTTCTCAGCTAAATTATAGGATTCTAAAAGGTAACTCTCCCAAATTACATCCTAATATAAAGTATGCCATCTCTAATATATACTCAATAAATATTTATTAACTAGGTTATCTAGTTCTACAAAGATCATGCTTTAGAGTTCACCATTAAGATAACTTTGAAACATCAACATTTTTAGACAAACGATATATCATTTCTGAACTAACCCCTGGAAAAGAAACTGGAAAGGTTTCAAAAACAAGGAATCTGTGCTACATGAGTCTTCTTTAAAAGAAACAAAACAATACAAAAAAAAAAAAACACTTATCAAATGCCTAAGAGATCCTGGAAAGCTACAGTAATATCTTTAGTTCAGAGGGACAGGTACACACAAAGTAGTTGTCGAAGAAGCAAAGGTACACATTAGATATTGGCTGGCAACAGGTAGTTTTCAAATCACATGAAACTAACAGAAGGGAGAAGCTTATTCAAAGCACTTTTTCTTAAGTGTTTATTAAAAGAACAACTTCAATAATTTTGGATAGAAAGATGGTTTAAGTCATAAAATATAGCTTTACTTATTTGTGTAGGTACTGGAATTTGAACCCAGGGCCTTGAGCATTCTAGACAAGCACTCTATCACTGAGTTACAGTCACAGTTTCCTGGCTGCAAATACTTACTTATAAATTTAATTCAAGAACAAGAAACTAAAATGGGAAATGAACCAATTCAAACCTAGCCCATGCAATCCATAACGTGTGTTATGGATTTATTGAACAGTTACAAAAGTAAAAGACCTGTGGTTAGTGACCATTAGATGACTGAGAGTAGTCAACTGAATGGTAAGTTAGTAAGTGAAGCTTTAATCTCAAAGTTTCAGGAAAAATTGTCCATGATTGTCTTAAAAACTCTATTTCCATCTCAGAAGAAGGCTGTAAATTGCAACCTGTGAAAAAAGTTCTGTCTTGAGCAGAGTAGTGCCACTTTTTTCAGTCTTACATGATTAAAAAAAAAATTTAGTCTGGCAAAAATCCTTCTCTGAATAGAATGAATGATCCTCTCTTTGAAATCTTGCTTTTGAGTTAGGGATTTAGCTCAGTGGCACAAGTGCTTGCCTACAAAGTGCAAGGTTATGAATTTGATCCCCAGTACCAAAAAATAAATCTTGCTTTTGAACGAAATAAAAAAACTTACACGATATATTGATTCTCAGGAGTATTAAAGAAAATGCTACCATTCAAGATACAGGAGATAAAATAGGGATAATCTCATATCAAAAAAGATATTATGCAGATATTAGAGTACTTTGAGTTAAAAACTGCACTTAATGTAAAACCTAACTTTATTATGCAAAACTAAATTATATAAATGGAAGACAGATTTGAAAATGTCTAGAACTTATACAACTGCAGGGTTTAAAAACAGTGACAAATGATAGCATTAAGCTAAATTATATAAGGGAGGTCTGGGAAACAAAGCAAAAAATGATACAGACATCTTTTTTTTTTTTTGTACCAGCTATTGAACTCATGAGCAGGGGCTTATGCCACTGAGCTAAACCTTCAGTCCAGAAATCATTGTAAAGATATAGAAGAAAATAACTTGAATTTAGTCAAGAAGATGGTCTAGAATGAAATATCATTTAGTACTGTACAAAATTAGTGAAAGAACACCAAAGGAAGTCATACTCAGTTGACATCTTTACATTCAAGACAGAAGATTCAACAGGCTCTACTGGACAATACAAATTACTTTCAACAGACAAAAATGGTTACTGCATAACTTCTCTAGAATACTAAGCACCAGAAAACAATGAGATCAGAGGGAAAAGTTGCTAGGAATCCTAGATGTTAGATCGACAAAAATGGAGACACTGTGCTATGTAAAAGGACAAGCGACGTCTTTCTAAAGAAAATTAAGATTTTAAAGCAGCTTATTCAACAGTGATGTAAGTGGGGACTGATAGATGCTTTTATTCATTCAATAACTATGTTCAGGAATTTACCTAATGCCAGGCTGTAAGCTACACATAGAAATGTGAACAGATGGAGAATTTTTCCTTTTATAGAAAATGTAGTCAGGCCAGTCAGATAAATATGTAAACACATATATGCATATATAAACATTCATAATTATAAGCTATGAATAAAACAATAGACCAATTAAGCAGCAAAATAAATTCAGCAGTAAAATTTTCAGCATAAAGTATTTTTAAACTGTATAATCTACTTAATTTAAAACATAAAACAGAACTTTCAAATAGGACAAACATTGATTTTAAACAATTAACAGTCCTTATGGGACAGATCAAATCATAAAGTAGATATAGTTAAAAAAAGAATTCTTAAGACATAATTGAATAAATTACTTAAGATGCATATAAGAGAAAACAACTCAATGGAAAATGTAAAAGCAGATTAAGAAATTTGGCAGACATAAAAATGTATAATACATATTTATATTTGTATAATACAAAATGTACATACATCCTGTAATGTATTTATATAATATAAATGCATAATACAGAATGCCAGAAAGGAGGAATAGAGACAATGGTGAAAATAATAAAAATGTTTAGTCTGAAAATTTCCTTCAAGTTATGGAAAACATAAATTCATTAACAAAGGGAACATTCTGACTGTAAGGGTAGATAAAAAAGAAGATCAATGAGTAGACAAGTCATTGAAAACTGTAGAAACTGAATATAAAAAGTCTTAAGGTAGCTGGAGAAAGTGTATCAGCAGATGATCAGTAGACTAACAGTCATCTTTCTCACTGTGACACTGTTAACAAGAACACAATTGCCATATTTTTAAGTGCTATAAACAAAAAAACAGAAATAAGCATCCCCCAACTATCAAAAGGAATGTCTACAATTCTCCCACAAAAACGATTTTTAACTATTTTTAAGGTAGTTTTCAAATCACATGAAACTAACAGAAGGGAGAAGCTTATTCAAAGCACTTTTTCTTAAGTGTGTATTAAAAGAACAACTTCAATAATTTTGGATAGAAAGATGGTTTAAGTCATAAAATATAGTTTTACTTATTTGTGTAGGTACTGGAATTTGAGCCCAGGGCCTTGAGCATTCTAGGCAGGCACTCTATCATTAAAATTAAAAAATTTAAAAAAAATTTTTTTAAAGAATTAAGAGAAACAATAAGCTCCCTTAGATAAAAAATGTTAACAGTTCAATCTTAAATTTCTGACACTAAAGGATGTACTTTAAGCAGAAGAAAAAAACCTCAGAGTACAGGCCAGAGAGGTAAGAAGATATGGAAAACAAAGTAAGTTTTAAAATTAGTACATAAATCTAAAATGCAAAACTCTATGGAGTTTCAATAAACAATAAAAATTATAAATGTAGGCTATATTTACAATAAGGAAACCAAATGTTAGATTAGAATCAAAATATGAAAGATGAGAGAGAATGATCAAACTTAAAATCATCTGAAATTGATGAAAGAGTTAGGAAAGTGACTAAAAATACTAACTAACTAACTAACAAAGTAAAATTTCAGATAAAATATGTAAAAATAAGGATGTGAAACTTCAAAACCAGTATGGAAAAAAAATGTAGTAAAACCCAGTTGGGACTTCTTGGTGGCCAAATCCAGTAGCACCTCTTTCAGTATTTTCTCCAAAAACAGTAACAAGGACAAGATAAAATATAGCTACACACACACACCACTTCCAATTTAATTTAAAAACAAAGAAATCTCAAAATACCTGAGAGAGACAGAGAAAGATAGAGAGAGAGACACACACACAGACACAGAGAGAGAGAGAAAGACAGAGATAGAGAGACAGAGAGACAGAGAGAGACAGAGAGACAGAGAGACAGAGAGAGAGACAGAGAGTCAGAGAGGTTAAGCACCTTGTTACCCATTAGGATTATCGATCGTTACTGACAAAGATCTTCTCCCTGATCACAGTAGTCAGGCTCCTCTAGGCTTTCACCTTGGTGTTTGCATCACTCAGTGTTGGCAGGGATCCTGCTAAGTCATTTGAGCAAGCAACCCTCACCTTCAGATTTCAGCCACCCCCTGATGATACCTCATCACCCTGACCTGCTGTTAGCATGAATCTATCCAGGTAGCCTAATCAGAGTCTTTGGTTATTCTAATGTTTCCTTTTAGTAATTTTAAACATTGTACTGCACAGATGTCAGCACTTAAATTATGGTAGGCAGTTAAGAGTCAAATTTATGTGCATTTTAAAGTACTGTCTTGAAGAAAGCAGGAAAAGCTATGACATCACTGTTCTCCTAATCTGTATTTCCATCCACTGCCCACACTCCTTACAAATCCGCATGCTTCCTTGTTATATTCAAAGTTGACCTCAATGTTTCTCTTCTACCACAAGACCCTATTCCAGTAACCCCTTGAATAGCCTTTCTTATCTGCAAAAAATGTCAACGTGATTTTTCTTTAGTATCATAGAAAATGAATCAGTTACACAGAGGTAAAGATAGACAATTTAACAGATTATGAAACAAAGCAACGTAGCTAATAACTCTGCAAAGATACAGTTTTTAAAACTATATCACAAAATTTTGGGATGTGATGAGATGATGAAAGGGTACTAAGTTTCTCATTTTCATAAAGATTAGTTAAAATGTATCAAATAATCACCAATTTCAAGTTAATAAGGAAAAAGTAGACAGATTAAAAGCCAGAAACTATCAGCAATAAGTCAGAATTGTATCTTACAAAATAACTAGGAAAAGAGGAAAACCAGTATAATAAACCCTAGGAAGTAAATTCCATTATTTAGACAACTAAACCAAGACAGGTGAGATAGGTTGTCCAGAGTCATACTTACAGTGACTTTTTAAAAAAATATAGATTTCAACCCAGAATCAGAACGAGCCTCACTATTTAATAACTACATTAAGGGCAGTCTTATATATGAAAGCCTGCTTATGAACAACTAATGACTAGTTCCATTAATTTTTGAGTAATTTCACATTAATTTACAAAATAGAATTCCTCTCTTGAGATCTTAAATGATTCAACACCAAAATATAGCTGTAAGCTACCACAACAACAAAATAAAAACAAGTTATGTTTTATGAAATGAATGCAAATTAATGCAAATTAGTGAGTGAATTAAATCTCTCTGGTCAATAATAAAACTCCTAACTTGAAAACTGGAACCTTAATGATTCCAGAATTTGTAGCATCCAGACAAAAGGTAGAGGCAAGCATTTTTTACTGAATAATTATCAAAGAGTAAAAAAATATATGTAAAACAGATGTGGACATAAAGCAAACATTTACTGAGTTAAAATGTCATTTTCTGTTATAGTTTATGTAGTCACACATTTACATTACAAAGGTAGGCAGGAAGCCTTTTCAATTTCACGAGCTGTCATGTCACAAAATGATAAGGTATGGAGGACAACAAACACCAGATTCAAACTGCTAAAGCAAAGGCAAAAAATAAAAATTTAAACCAAAACATACACTGATTTGACTGTCACGGTCAGCGGCATTTGGCATGATCCCTGGCAGGGTCTGTTTTGCACTGAGAAATAATGAATGTGTGTTTTCTCTGCTGACATGTTTTCGGTGAGGTGTAGGACACAGGAAAGTCTAGGCATCGTGTAATTATTGTCCCAGCATTATAATAAACTGAACATGATCTAGGGAGAATACAAAAAGCAGCACATTAGTAATCTCCTGTGGCACCCTGGAAACCCTACAAAGGATCTGCTCACATGTTTTTCCATCTTCTCAGCCGAAAATGTAATTCTCTAGTTTCCTGGATATACTAATTTCATAAAGAATAATTTAAGTGTTATATAGAACACACACAATCAAAAGGAAAAGAAGGGGTATAAAACCTTTCTTCCTTTTAATTGTTTACACATTCTGATTGGGATTGGAAAGCCTTTAAAGGCCAATGAATGTCTGGCGGCTATAAATAATTAAAATCTAGCAACGAGCAATAATTATTACAAGAAAGAAAGTGTCCATCCTGATTATGCATATTTCCAGTGAAGAGAGAGAGAGAGAGAGAGAGAAAGAGAGAGAGAGAGAAACTACTACAGGAACACTATCTGCCAAACACAAAACTGATTGAGTTTTAGAACACATTGAAAGACTGGTAAATTCAAATTCAGTAATATCAAGTTCTTAAAGTTATTTACATCATTTATTTACATCATTCTTACAAAAATATTCTTCTAACAAGATCAAGTATTAAATCCCATAACTTTAAAAAAAAAAGAGAGAAACTTGCTGTGAAAAACATAGCCTGCTCAGATTTGTTTTGCTTGATTTTAAGCACTTACAGGGAAATAAGTCATCATTACAGGGACGAAAACAAAAACTCAACCAGAATATCCATTTAAAAATAAAACTCGCTCTGGCACTCTTATAGATACTCCTTTTTAAGCCACTCATACGAGTTTATCAAAGGAGGAATGGAAAGAAATTTTTCTAATTACTATGGAAGAAGCCTCAGGGCTTGTTTTATATGCCATGCTGGAAAAATATTCTCATTTGCAATCATTTCAATGGGAGGTGATAAATTACTTTGTATTTAACTTTAAAGCATATGTCAAGTTTCTGCCATTAATGAATCAAATGGCATACAAGAGGAATAAAGTGAATGTTTTAAGAGGGAAATAAAATAGATTTGCTCAAAAGAACAGTAAGATATTGCTTGTTTTTAGCTAAGCACATTTTAAATACATGATTTTAAAAGGATAGAAGGTAATAGCATCCAACATTTCACAACATTGCTATTATGGTTGCTCTTAATAAGCTTATTAATCCAAAAAAAAGTAATGGAAGATTACAAATGTAATCAATAAATGCCATACTTTAATATGCTTGATCTTTAAGCATTCTAAGAAATTACATTAAGCTGCTAAGTACTAATTTTTCTTCCCCTCAAAACAAAATAATTAGTTGTCATTTCCTTCAGTCTGTGATGCTGTTAATTTCTAAGGGAACAGCAGGAAATCAGTTTCAGTTGAGGAAGGGTAATACGAAATATAGATAAACCATAAGGAACTCAAATTTCAGATAAATCAAAAGGAAAACTGTCAGATTCACAAAGATTCATTGTATTTAATAAGAAGATTAAAAAACTCAGTATCTTAAAGTTATACCCAGCATCTTTTAGTTTCATTTTAATCACAAGAGGCCAAGGATATTTTCTAAAAGTAACTGCTATAGTTTTTACCAAAGAACCACACAAAAAACTAACCATCCAGTAAATATCATATGATGGTGACAATAAATGAGAAAATACAGCTTTGGTGCCAATGTCGTAGTCACTTCCCTCATTCCTGGGGCAAAAATGCATCACATGCACGACTTAAGGAAGGAGAGCTTTAAATTTGGCTTGCATTTCAGTTCAGTCAGCTGGCTCCAAGGCAAGATGGCATGGAAGAGGGGTAAGGTGAAGGGGAGCTGCTCCCAGCATGGTGGACAGGAAGCAGAGAACAAAAGGAGGCGCTGGGGAGAGAGACACAACCTTCAAGGTCATCCCCACAGTGACCTGCCACTTCCAAGCAGGCCTTAATTTCTAACGGCAAGTATAATGTCTCACCGTCTGGTCCCCTCCAAACATGGTGCCCACACTCTCAGGAGGCCTTAGGGGGATGTCTAGATATAAACCACTACTGACAAGTTGTATAATGCTTAAGAATAATGAGAAAACCTAATTTCATCACATTAAATGCTATGGAACTCCATGGACTAAGGCTTTAAAAGAAATTCAAATTTGCATTGCTTAATTGCTTTGCTTATAACTCCCACATTTTAGAAAAATGACTGAACAAGTTGAGAGACAAATATGTAAAAATCTTCTCTAGAACCAAAATTTTCACAAAATAAGATTTTACTTTAAGAATTAAAACAAACTAAAATTGTGAATAAAGTTGCACTCAAGTGACAGATATTTATCCTCTCGTTAAACACCTTAAAAGAGCTGCTTAGAAATCTGAACTGGAATTAAAATATAATCCCTTATTTTCAAGGGAGAATACCACAAAAGAAGAACTCCATTTTTAAATAATTATAAGAAAATGCTACTTTTAAATTTTTATGTTGAATAAACATAAAACACAATTTCTGTAACTTGAGCTGCAGTGAATACTAAACTCTTTTCTAGAAATAAAATAAAACCAAACATAGCTTTGTCATTTACTCCAGGAACATCTATGTAGTATATAATATATCTAAAAATAGTTTGCTTCTTTCATACAACCCAGTAGAATAATTTATAAGCTCATTAAAAATAAATGCAATGAATCCACCAGAGATGAGTCACCACAAATTTAAAGATAATGTAAGAAAGATAATAGCCAAAACAAAATGAGATTTTAATTGCTGAATTACAATGAGAATTATATCAGTGTAGTTTTTGGCAAACACAATGTCATAAATTCTAAGAATATATATTTTAAAAAATCAATTATGTTTTAATTTTATGAAGCAGTTTGTATAAGTGATGATGAGTTAGGAGTCAGAAGAAAACCATTACTAAAAGATGGCTGATATTCAAATGAGAATTAAGTACCTGTCATGTTTAAAATATGAAGACTTGCATTTGTAGATACTGAAAATGTTAAGATTCCAATAAAACCCAATAGACTATAATTTAGAATGAATACAAATGAAGATGAAATAAACGAGATGGACAACTGAGTCAGGAATGTTCCAGAATACCTGAGGTAAACAACTGGATGAAGTTACATTTTGGCTCATGGTTTGAAAGGCTTCAGTCCATGGTAGTATGGCTCATTATCCTGGGGAGAGCTGGAGCACAAGGTCATGGTGGAACGGCATGACAGAGCAAAGCTATTTACTCCATAGAAGCCAGGAAGCAGAGAAAGAGAGAAAAAGTGTAAGAAGGGGCTAGGGATGAGATACAGGCTCCAGCATCATGCCTCTATGATCCATTTCTTTCAACTAGGCCCTACTTCCAGTTTCCATCACATCCTAATAATGTTATCAAATTATGGTACCATCAATGGAAAGAAGATAGAAGCCTTATGACTTGATCACTTCAAAAGCCCAGCAGCTGCTAAGAGGGCCTCAACATAATAAGTCCTTTGGGGAACATTTGAGATAATGACCATTATATGATGAAACTTTTATAATGAGGGACCCAGTAGAAGAAAGTTGGGTCACTAAAGACAAATCCTTGACAGGGATACTAGGGCCCTGGTTCCTTCCTCTCTCTTTGCATCCTTGGACCAAAATGATGATCAGTTTTGCTGTATCACAATATTCTGCCTTGCCACAGGCCCAGAAGCAATGGAGCAAACCTACCAAGGACTGACACCTCTCAAACCATGAGCCAAAATAAACCATTTCTCATTTTAAGCTGCTTTCTTCTTACACTGGTTCCACCCCGGGTGGCTGAAACACTCACACCACCAATATGAAGTCTAGACAACAAACCAATTACAAACGCTAGATTCAGCTGCATCCATATCACACGAGCAGCGGGGGACAGGGGCAAAGGAATATATAATCTGTAATATTCTACCCCTGGCCTCCTCAAAGACTTATGTATATTCTTTTACAAAAGACGTTTAGTCCATCTCCAAGAGTTGCCTAAGTCCTAACAGTTTCAGCATTGCTGAAGAGCCCTAGTCCCAAATCTCCTCCAAGATTTATGGCAAACTCTTAACTGTAACCCCTGTAAAAATGAAACAAAGTTAAACATTTCCAAAATGCAAACTCACAATATAAACATTGCCATTCCAAAAGTTACAAATGGAAATACCAAGGATTGAAAGCAAAACAAGGCCAAAATGCATCAGGGCAAACATTAAGTCCTGGAGTTCCATGCTCAGCATCTGAATCAATCTGTTTGCAAGCTCCAAAAGCTTGGGTGATTCCATTCCCATGGCACTTGCAGAGATTTTAACTACTGCTTCTCTTTTAAGCCCTCTCTGCTCGGTTTTTGCAGCTTTCCTTGGATGATCCATGTTCCTGGCTTTTCCAACCTTCTGCAGTCTCCACTGCACTTTTGGCTTCACCTTTATGTCTTTACATATTGCCCTATCAGGTAAAATGCTTGGCCTCCCAGACCTTTTGCAATTGGATTGGAAGCTGCCACGCCTCAGAACTTGTGCATTTTCCTTGCACTTAAAATCAGTGCCACATGGATGCCGCCAAGGTCCACCTGTGAGCTGGAGCAGTAGCCAGGCTTTTCTCTCTCTCGGCTGTAGGGGTCGAGTACCTGGATTGCTGAACTCTCTGAACCTAATCGTGAGAGAAAGTTTCCCTATACTGCCACCATCCTGGAATCTGGTGTGGTCGCCATCATTCTGAACCTCCAGTGGCCTCTGTTGCCACTCTGGAATGTGGCACTCTGCAGCTGTCTCCTCTGAGTAAAGTCTTTCATTTTTGGCAGTTTGAGGCTGCCAAAGGTGAAGACCCAGTGCTTCCCAAGATGGCCCCAGGCTATTTTTTTTTTTTTTTAATTTCTCTGTTTCTTCTCAGCAATGGAGGTTTTGGCTCTATCTTTATAGTCCATAGCTTTACTGGAGTTTTCCTTTTGGCAAAAGTCACAATGTTTTAAATTATCCTGCTGGGCTCTTTGCTCTTTATTTGCAACATAAATCTGGCTAAAGACCTCCAACAATAGCCATTCCACTGACTTGAAATTTCCTTTGCCAGATTAATGAGTACGTTGCCCTTAATCTCAGTCTCAGGCAAAGTCTCTGGACATGAGCAAAATTCAGATAAACGTTCTGCCAATCCATAACACACATCGTGTGGGGTCCAATGACCAATGCGATTCTTCTTCGCAGCAGAAACCTCCTGAGCCTGTTCTTTACTGGCAGGCTTTTTATTTGCCTTCTGGTCTCCTGAGCTCTGATCAGAATCTCCTCTACAGAGCAGCCTGAACTGTTCCAGCTCTATGCATTTTGGTGATATCTCCAAACCTTTCCAAACTCTGCCCATAAGCCATTTCCAAAGGCTCTTGAACCACAAAGTCAGGTATAGTCACAGCAACAACCCCACACCTCTGGTAGCAAATTCTGCCTTAGTTATTTTTTACTTGTTGTTGAGACAAAATATCTGATGCCTAAAGTTAGGGAAGGACCCATTTATTTCTTACAGTTTGTGGAGGTTTCAGTCCATACTCAGTTGGCTCCGAACTAGCATGGCATGGTGGGGCAGCCATTTATGGCTCCTGCAAACAGCAAAAGCCAAAGCAAAAGCAAAAGCAAAAGAGAAAGACACACCTTCTTTCTGCCGTTTTACTGGTTCCACCACTGATGTGTGTGTGTGTGTGTGTGTGTGTGTGTGTGTGTGTAAAACACTCACACCACCAAACTGATTGCTAGACAAGAAACCAGCCACAAATACTAAGATTCAGCTGCATTTATATTACATGAGGCTGGAGGGGCCAAAGGAATATATAATCTATAAAAGTGGGTATTTTGTCACAAGGAAAGAAAGATGATTGATACAAAAGCCATAAAGCATTTTGTACTATTCAACATCTATCTTTAAGAAAACAAAAGATATAAAGAAGGATCTCCCTTAGATTTACCACAAGAACAACTGATGTCACTACTAAAATGTTTTATCATACTTGTCATGTTAGCCGATGTATCAAGACAAGAAATACATAAATTTACCCTTTTTCCAACCAAGAAGGTAGTCATTCAAAAATATAAATGTATCATTATCAAGTTCAGTGAGTGGTAAAGTATGAGATCAGCAAAATCCTATGTGCTGTTCTGCATAAAAGGACTAGCACTTACAGCGTTTCATACTTTTAAAGAATTCATTCACAACATTATGTAGGTTTTAAAATACCATCAATCACCAATTGTAAATGTAGTTTAATAAAACACAATCAATATAATAAAACAAAATGAACCCAAATCCCTCAAAATAGTCATAATGAAGTTTTGAAAGGTACGAGGTAAAACATTAATATTTCCAAATTAAAATACACAAATCAATAATAAAACTAAAGAAGTGACACTCAACATAAATAACTTAACTATACATAGCTGCAAAAAGTATTTATTTTACTGTTTTCAAGTATGATGTGGGAAAAGAATAAGGATGCATTTTATATCTATAATTATCTCAAGATCCTTACATGAAACCAGTGACCATGAATGTCATTTTTTTAACTTCCTAAATTGATATGTAAAACTCAAAGGATGTCTATGGTTGAAAAAAAATCAGAACAGTATTTAAAATAAGTCTGTTATTCTGGGATAGAGCTAACCTCTGACTTTTAAAGTAAATAGAAGAAAAATAAAGCCAATAGAATAACTCAGGAGGAAAAATGGATTTGGGCCACAATATGAACTTAAGAGTTCTTACTGGCAGAAAAAAAGCTAAAAATCAAAGAAGAGTCCAAATAATTTCCAACATGGAGGCCAGATGGAAAAATTGGACCCAAATTGCATACCAACTTAGTAGGGTTCCTTAAGGGACAAAATTGAGAAAAAACAAAATACATTGTAATTGTAACAGATTATGATGATCATAGAAATGAAAAGCAAAATTATTATGACAAAAGAGGAGTCTAAGAGAAGAAAAAAGAGTGCTATGTAGAAATAGCAGGTAATCTAGGGAGCAGAAAAATTTTCTTCTCCTTCAACATTAAATGTACACTATACAAATTATTTGTATGCCAGAGACGCTGGTATTACTTCAATTATTTTAGTTAAACAATAGGAGTAAAAGCATACAAATAAAAGATTCAAAATTTATCAGTTCACCCAATTAAAAAGTTTTACCAAACCCACTATTTTAAGGGGAAAACGACATAAATCTCTTCTGTTATACAACAAGTTTTCTCAAGCTTTAAACTTGAAGGAAAATCTTCCTCTTGCAGCTGGAACATTTTTCTGCACAATCATATTTTGGGAAAACATAAAATATGTTGATTATACAGGTCCACAACTGAGAATAACGTGCTTCAAGAGACACTGAATGTAAGGACAAGGACAGAATCTAAACAGAAAGGCATTTTGTATGTAGTGAAGAAAACAGACAGAATTCTGTAGTTAGAAGACAATGAGGTAAGAATGATCTGACACTGTGAAAATGGAAAAATACTACTCAGAAAGTAAAATGAGGAGTGAATATGTCTTAATGATGTGAGAAAGAAAACGAAGAGGTGGTAATTAGATAATTTGTCATTTGAAACTTAAGTCTACAATTGGTTTTACAATAATAATCCAAAAACCTTTTCTGAAGCTGTAATGGGTCATTAAAAACAAAAATAGGGCCAAATGATGATAGAAAGTCTTGAGAATATAGGCAACCCTAATATTTCTAAGACTTGCTCTTGTAAATTATAATAGAATTATAGCCAGATCACATACAAATTTACTTCTTGTCAAAAATAACAGAAATGTTTGTAAAAAGTTGCACATAACTGAATTTACTCATAAAGCAAAGGTTTTGTGAGCTCTATATTTAAGTGAATACTCTGATATGTCAATATTTTGGGACCAAGATTTCTCTGAAATGAAGGGTTAATTAATCATCTACAGATATCAGCCAAAAATAAGAACACAAATATCTCAGGTCACCAGCATCATGCAGTCATCCTTGGAAAAATGTCCAAGAAATCTAAGGAACCAGGGTAGTTTCAGACAGAAATCCGGGGAGGAGTAACATCAGTTATTTACACTGGACCCATACAGGTTACAGATAAGAGGGACAGCACAGAGTGAAGGCAAAGACCTTGAATAGAAGTGCAGTCCACCAAGAGGAATGTGTGATGCTTCATAGGTTGGTTCCAGAGGCAGAATGCAATGGCACCTTGATGGCTAAACATGGATGTATAGGAATGGATAACGGAGTTGTTTTTCTCTGTAAATTTATCTTGAAGCTGTCAGTAAAATACATTTTTCTTCTCTCCTTCCTTCTACCATCTTCTGGTCTGTAGCATAATTTAAGACATCTGATAATTCTGTTATCCATGATATTAATATCAAACTTTACTTAAAAATACAGAAATTTGTAGTGTGACTACTAAGATGCCTTTTGGAGGTTGAATTTTAGATTACAGTTCCTTACAATGGAAACACTGTGCCTCAAATAAGTACTAACACACATGCCCGTGGCTTTTATCTCAAAACAATTTAATTCCAACGTACCTGAACAAACACCGATCAAAGATGGAGGATTTCTATCTTTTGAAGGCCATGCTTTTACCAGTTGTCACATGCTCTTTGAATTTCTTATAGCAAAATAGGAAACAGTGAAAAGGGTTGTTAAACAAAACCCATAAAGTTAAACAAGTAGAAGGTCCAACAAAGGGTTAATACACACCTCTGTAAGATCTCTGGCTGGTCCTTGAATGCTTTGTGGTTAGGTTAGAGTTTACTGCGTAATCTACATACTGAGCTTTATGCCCTGCAATTATGGTAAGTGTTATTTGTGAAAGTTTTCTTCAACTTATTGGGAATTTTGCTTCTTCAGCTGGCAGTAATTACGAACTGAAAGACCACCAGAAATAATTCTGCAGCCCCTTTTGGGGATTCACAGGCTTGTTACGAATGTTTAAGAGCAAGCATTCAGGAACATTATACTCTGATAATAAACAAAGCCAGAGGGAAGGTTATTCCTTTTCACTAAAATATTCTGTTCATAAATGATTCAAAAGCCAAAAGAGAGATGCTAATTCTACCAATGTATGCATCTTTATCTGAAATTAGAGCCATTCTATGTAGAGTTTTGAACTTTGAAAGTTACAGCTCACACAAACAACTACTTCTTGCCCACTCAGTACATTTGGCTAACAAAGCAATTTCCGTATGAGCAACTACAAACATTTCTGGCTTCAGTTCTTAGTCTCCCATGAAAAACTATTTCCATACTATTTTTAACTTGTATATGGTAATGATTATCTGTTTATCTCTGAAGCATGAAAACTCTTAGAGTGTCCTTTCTAATGTACTTATGTACCATTCTCTCTTCCATGTCCTTGGCAAAAGGAAAATTCACATCTTTCTCCCAAAAACAAAAGTTAAAAAGCATATTGTTTTCTTGTCAATTGGCTCCTTTTCTGTCTCTGAAATTCTCACACTGGTTGGTATACTTTTTTATAGTATTTCAATTTTACCTTTAGATTTTAAAAAATTCAAATGTGTGAAACCAATTAATATAAAAAAGATTAAATGCCAAATGAAATTCAAAATTTATCTTGACCAATTAAGTATCAAGTATGAAACCTTATAACTTTGAAACTGATATTTAAAAAGTATAGGAACCCACAGATCCTTAACTGTAATCTAAACTAACATTCTTGCGCACCTTTTTCCACATGTTTTAAATTAACTCATTTAATATACTTGACAACAACATAGGACATTATTTTAGCTTTGTAATAAGAAAAGTAAATATCACAAAGACTAAGCATGTTACCCAAGTTTACATGGAAAACCAGTGACAGCCCTGAGCAGTAAATTTAGTTTCATCTGAATTCAGAAATAGCTGCTTATTGTGATTATGCTTTTACTTCTCAAAGTTCAAAAAGGACCCAATGACAAGCTACAGTGACTTTAAATATATAGATCCCGAACCAGAGTTACAAATTAATGCAAACAATTGCTAACAACCACATGGTCTTTGTTATCAATGAACTCATAGTTTAGTGTAGCAGAAAAGCATTTTTATTTACATAATATCTTGTGAAGCTGTCGCCATTATGTCAAATATGTGGAACATCAGTCTATCACTGAAAAAGATTAATGCAAGAAATCAGTTGCCCATTGTCTACTGTAAAAGGAAAGAATTGGGAAATATATATATATATATATATATATATATATATATATATATATATATATATATATAAAACCTATATGTTATTTTAAAATGTGTCCATGTGAGATCCCTAGAAGCATTCTCTGTAGTTGAAATATAAGCTCTATAGTTTGGCAAATGTTGAGTCCACTAACATAATTTTCAAAACACAACCTTGTCGACATCAAGATACTTCAGTAAGTAGAACCAAGATGTTCTACTAGATGTAAAACCAGTACACCCTTTAAATATGATTACCTATGTGCTATTATATCACTGCTATTTGAATACCTCCAAAACTATTACGCTGAAATTCCAACAACTATGTTGATAATGTGAAATGAGAGGCAGAGCCTTTGAGAAGTAAATAGGCTGTGAAAGTAGAGCTCTCACAGAGAAATTAATGCTTCTTTCTAAGGAAAGAAGCCCCACGGATCATCCTGCTCCTTCTACCATGAAAGGCCAGACAAGAGGCACCTTGTGTGAACTAGACAGGAAGGAGGCCTTTTCAGAGGGTCAATCTGCCAGCTCCTTAATCCTGGGCTTCCCGGTCTCCAGAACCGTACAAAATATTTTTCTGCTGTCCATAAACCAGCTACCTTGATTATTTTACAGCATCCCCCAAAGACTAAGATACCCTAGGAATGAAATGGCATGAACCGATGAAGACAGACTTTTGTCTGTATTTGATATACTTTGAGTTCTTAAAGTTTTTCTATAAAAAGCATGGGCTTGTGTACTTATTTTTTTAAAAATTATAATGATACCAAACACATAACACATTGGAAATTAAACACCCAAAGCAGTGGCTCAATATTAAATATAGCTACAGAAAATGTTCCTGTATTATAATATACTAAAGAATACATTATTTTTAATTATATTAATCCAACAAGGTTTTAAATTTTCCTTTCAACTAGACTGATGCTAGACTTCAGTTTTTCATTAAAATATCCTCCTGGTGTTTCTATTTTTTTTCCATAAGCATTTCTTGCAGAGAAAAATAATTGGAGAATAAAAATACTGAACAATTCTGAGCCAGATTTTATCTGAGGCCTTTGCTTTTTTGTTACCATATTATCTACAGTTGACCTTTGCTTTTCATTATATGTAGTATGTAAATAACACATGATGAATTATATAGTAAATTCTTGAAATTATAACCTTGCAAAAAATATGAGCACTGATCAAACTAGTAATGATTTATTAAGACCTAAGGAATATATTACGTAGGACAAGTATTTCAAAACATAAGCCTTATTCATTTTGAAAGTGATAATATACAGATAACATAAACTAAAAAAATCCCACAACACTTAAAAATATGTAATATATAATAAACTGTGTCCATAGATTATACATATCGTGACATATTTCTTTAGCTGAACTTTTTATAGTTAAAACTCTTTATGTGAAAACACATTATTGTTTTAGAGAATGTCTGCTGTCTACCTACCACCTATAATGAAAATCTCACAGTCAGGACAAACCATTCACAAAAGAAATATCCATTATAAATGGCTCAAAAAGAGAGTTTATGCCTAGATAGAACTGGTATGATCCCTTAGAGTAATGGGGAGAAGCTAAAATTATGCCTGAGAATAGCTTGAGAAATACAAATAGTACATCTGAAGTATCTTCAGAGATTAAACAAGAATATTTTTAAAAAACTCAAGAGCTTTTAAGAGAATATTAGAGGGTAATTTTATTCCCCAGTCCAAATTTACCTAACCAACCTGTGTTTCATGTTTTATCTGTCATGAGGTATGAACTGCAATGCTAAAGGTCCAAAATATAAACACAAGAAAAACTGTAACTGGATAATCCTGATATAATTTCATTACATAAAAATGCCTATGTGTTGTGAAATCATTTTAAAATGGTTTTCTTTAAAATTATCTTTTATTTGATCCATGGTGGTAAGAAACATTAGTTAATATCTATTAAACATTTTAAAGAACTATTTACCATTTATATGAGAAGGCGACTCTATTAATTGCGGAAGATGCAGCCTGGATTACTGGCAAAAATACAAGGAGGAGGAAATGGCAGAGTTAGGTCAAAGCTCTGAAAGCTACAAAGGGCAAAGGCGAGAGATTAGGTAAGTTTCTTAATTCATTCACTTCTAGCCTTCCCAGCTTTCATGCAGTTTCAATCTTTTGCAAACACCAGATTTAACATTGAAGAAAACAAACTGGTAAAAACAAATCATTCTAATCACATCAACCATTCATTTATGGTATCAACTATATTTAAGGATTTAAGGGTGTCCCCAAAACTAAGCATGGGTATGGAACATTTCTCAAGAGAAAGGGATCAAAGCACATAGAGCCTAAAAGTGGTTGGTGGACCTGATATCAAGAACTTTTCCTTAGTTTGTCCTCCCTGCTTATCTAATCCTGAGTCCTATAACTTCTTTCTTCTATGTCTACATTCTGCTCCAAGGCTTCTGTAGAAAGGCCCTTACATCAGATACATCTGAATTTGTCATTAAGTGTCACTGGCACAGGGACATCCATTCATTTATGTTTTGTCTATGGCTGCTTGTGCACTACTACAACAGAATTTAAGACTCAAAATTCCACGTACCTCTGCCACTTTTTGTAAGGAAAAGAAAGCTATTTTCATAATAATTCATTAACCAAATATTTTGATACATGCTTTTTAAATAAAAAAAACTTCTTAAATAATTAATCAGCATTTGACTACTGCATTCTACATAACATGTCAAGAACCAACTTTCCCATATTTTCCTCACTAACTTATGAAAATGAATTCAAAAGATCTGAAATGAGCTAACAGTTAAACAGAAATGTTAATTTAGTATTTAAGTGATGTATGCCAGTGTGAATATTCGTGTTTCATTTAAAGAGCAAGTAAATTCATCCTATATATTCTACTATTCACTTTAATTCTTATATCTTTCTCAGGCTAATTATCAGTGTATTAGATAGGTCATTTAACTATTTAAAATTATGCAAGGCAAAATCATCAAAACATTTATGCAAGCTTGGATCTTTCACTAAGAGAACATACATGTATTCATCTATCAAGATCAAACACTTAACTTGTACATTAATTTACGTAGAGAACCACATTTATTGTGAGAAGGTTTATTCTTTCAAGACTAAACATCTACTCTATATTAAGGCAATTATGTAAAGAAAGAAAATCTTTACACTTTGAGCTATATAGTAATTTAAGTATAAATGCTGATAGAACTTTTAGATTTTGGGCTATTCTTAATTGCTCCCAAGCAATTTTCATTTTTTAAAGAAAAATAAAATCTGTAAGTTTTCTCCTAGGTTTGTATGTACATACCACTATTGTGAATTTCTTTAGATTCATTGCATAATCTTCTCAAAATATAACATACACACTTTTACTATAGTTGTGTAATACAACTCTTGGAAATAATGTATAATTCAAAATCTTATCCTACAGCAAATTCTAATGATGTATTTAGATGTATTCAGATGTTTAGAATAGTAATGTATTGTCAGATCACCAGAGTAAAGAGTAATGAATCTCAACACTAGCTCACCTACACTTGATTTCTTCATATTCACGTAAGTTCTATAATAACAATTCACCAAGATGATTTAAACGTGAATAATAAATACCTGCAACATATCAAGAACAAAACAATTATAGTAGGTATTTGTAACCATGCATGGTTGGCAGTTTTGTAGTATATTGAAACTCACAGTTGACACTGTTGGGAAAAAGAAGATATATATTTTTTGGCTGATACTTGGATGAGTTAATGCATTCATGTATTCAAGGCACTGAGACTATAGCCTGGTCCAGGGTAGGCAGTATACAACTTTGCACCATGATCATTACCACCACCACCACATCTTAGAAATAAAACAAAAATAAACAAAAAATTCATCTGTAGACAGTTATCCTTCCAGGGACACAAGTACCTGAAAGCACCAGTCAGAAATGTATGCTTCTGTGTATTTCATTAAGGTGAAATTTCCACCATTCAAGAAAGGTTTTATCACATAACACCCAAGCACTTAAACAATTCAAAACTAAAACATCCATGGACATAAAGCACCAGAAACGTATAGCAGTGAAGCCCGTGTACTATAAGATCAAGAAAAGTATGACAGTGAAACCTATGTACTGTAAGATTCATTTTAGCTAGAGGAAAATAGGATGTTTGTCTATAGAAACCTGTTCATGCCCTCCCCAAGTGTCAATGATGTTGCTGCATACGCAATTGCTACCCATTCCCCAAAAGAAGCCTTGAAAGGTAGACACATTCAGATTACCCTGGTAATATTTTTAAATGCTGCTTTCCTCTGGCAGGGAAGTGACTAGCATTGGCTTCTCGAGTTATTTATACAAAGTGCTAATGCACCTAGTATGCTTCATGCTTAGTGGGAGCATAATATGGTGATAACTACATGGGCAACAGAATCAGGAAATATAGTCAGATGTTTCATCTGTGGGACTCAGAGCAATTTTCAGGGGAGACATGACCAAAGGGGCTACCTAGGAACCTGTTACAGCTGTCCCACCAGGCCACAGTCATACAGGAACAAAAAGGGAGATGGGGGTAAGAAATGTCAGAAAAATCTAACTAGAATTCACAGCATTTAGCAGGGATGGCAGCAAGATGACACAGTATGGCCTCCAGTCTGTTTTACACCCTCAAAAATAAGTAGTCGACACCCACTTAAAGGCATAGTAGGATTCTTTGAGTTCAAGGGAATAAATTGCAAAACCTGGTAGGGAGAAATGCAAATTAAAACAACATTGAAATATCATCTCACACCGAAAAGAATAGCTGCCATCAAGAAATCAACTGATAACAAATGTTGGCGAGGCTGCGGGGAAAAAGGAACACTGCTTCACTGTTGGTGGGAGTGCAGACTGGTGCAATCACTATGGAAATCAGTATGGAGAATTCTCCGAAGACTAGGAGTGGAAGCTCCATTCAACCCAGCTATTCCCCTCCTGGGTATTTTCCCAGAAGAACTAAAAAGTTCATATCACAGTGATATATGTGCACCTATATTTATAGCAGCCCAATTTGTGATAGCTAAATCTTGGAAACAACCAAGATGCCCATCAACTGCAGAGTGGATGAAAAAGATGTGGTATTTTTATACAATGGAATACTACTCAGCTATAAAAAGGACGATCTTGAGGCCTTCATAGGGAAATGGAGTCAACTTGAGACCATCCTCAAAATAAATAAGAAATGTAGTAGTAATAAAACCCAAAATGAGTAATTGCTACTGTAAAAAAGAGAGGAAAAGAAACTGCTCTAAGGATATAATTGCATGTATGTTTAAGTGTGTAAGATAGATGACCATACTACTATTTTTGTTAGATGGTTGAGCAGAACTGTTAACAGTCTCATTGTTTGAATGTCTACTTTGTATGCTCTAATTTTGTAACTTGAACAACTATTTCCATTGATGAGTGTATGTAATGTATCAGGTGGCGATTTCTTAGTTTTTTGTTTGTTGTTATTGTTGTTATTTTGGGGGGTTTTTTTTGGTCTGTTTGTCTGTTTGTTTGTTTTTGGCTCTTTTATTTTTTTCGGTATTGTTGCTACCATTTCTCTGTTTTGTCTGGTTGTTTTTTTTTTCTCTTTAATTAAAATTTTAAAAAACGTAAAAAAAAAAAAAATTAAAAAAACCTGGTAGGATCAAACACCAGAGAGGGCTGCTTTATAGTAGGCCAAGGCAATGGTGCCAGCCCCATGGACTGTGATGCCTGCTGATGACCAGCCCTGTTTGTCCCCAGGTGATGCGACTGCCAGCCCTGCTTGTCTGTAGGCCTGCCAACCTCCCCTTGCATCAAAAGACACAAGGGGACCCACATCTACTGTGCCAACAGTAACAAGCTTGCCAACTTCAGACCTCTGCAATTTCTGAACCAACACAGTAAACTCCATCCATGCCCGCTCCTCCTGAATACAACAGCAGTCCTGCCTCTTCAGGGACTTGCCAAAGGTACCTGGAAGAAACCAGGTTCACAAGTACCCTAGGTAATACACCCACCGGTCTCAGGCCCAATTTTGATCCCTGAAACGGGCCTGTGATCTAGCTCCAACTCCATTGCACCTCGGCCAGAAGGCAGTCTGAGCCGCCACAAGACGCATCAAGGAGCCTCGCCCATAGGTACGCTGGCAACACAAACCCTCAGACTTGACTCCTGTGATGAAGCAGCACTAGGAACGAGCTGAGCACGTTCCAGGACCCAGGAAGAGTCACTTCTTCCAATGCCACATCCCCGGTAATAGCAGAACCATGGATCTGAGAGAGGAGCTGGCAGCGTCCACAACTCTTGACTCCAGACTACTAGAACACAACTGCAGGAGGCTGGTCAGCCAGGAGGGCTACACCTGCCGAACACTGAGCACTGGGAGAAGAACCTGCTTCCAGGCAGGAAAATAAAATACCACCAAGGTAGCTAATAAATCTCTAGAAACTAACCCTAAAAAATGGAGATGTATGAAGCTCTTGATAATAAATTCAAAATAACCTTAAAGAGGCTCAATAAACTACAAGAGTACATGGATAGTGGATTTAGCTTAGTGGCTTAAGTGCCTGCCTGGCAAGTGCAAGGTCGTGAGTTCAATCCCCCCCCCCCCAAAAAAAAGAGTACATGGATAGACAACTAAACAAAATCAGGAAAACAATGTAAGGACAAAATGAGAGGTATAATAAGGAAACAAAATCCTTTTAAAGGAGTGAAACTGAATTCAACAGCATACTGACAAATTCAAATATCATGAATAAAAGAAACTCTCAAATGCAAAAATAGCTCAACATACACAAATCAATAAATATGGCCTATCATATAAAAGTCATACTATCATCTCAATAGAACCAAAAAGGTACTTGACAAAATAGAAAATTCTCCTATGATTAAAAATTCTCACAAAGCTAGATACAAAAGGAAGGTACCACAACATGATAAAAGCCATGTATCACAAGCCTACAAATAAAATCACACTTAATTGTGAAAATTTGAAAGCTTCTGTATTTGCACTCAAAGTTTTAGCAAAAAGAATGAGGAAAGAACCAGAAATAAAAGCAATGTAAATTAGAAAGAGAGATGTAAAGTGATCTCTTTTCAGATGACACAATTTTATATAGCAAAAACCTTAAAGACTATGATAGAATTAAATTCAGTAATAAATGTATTTAATTCCATTGCAGGATACAAAAATATGCAAAATCACTTTTATTCCTATAAACAAAGCCCACACTATCCAAAAACATAAGAAAATAATCTCTTAAATACCAGTGTGATAACTAATAAATGGGAGTAAGTTTAACTAAAGTGGTAAAGTCTCTGCTACTAAAAACTGTGAACCATTGATAAAAGAAATGACAACAGAAATAAATGAAAAAATAGTCCATGTTCATGTAATATAAGAATTAATAGTGTTAAATTCTTATACTACCCAGTGTAATCTAAGGATTAAAATTCAAATTCAAATGGCGTATTTCACAGCAAAGTAAAAAACACTCCAAAAGTACATTTGGTACCACCAAAGACCCCAAATACGCACTGTAATCTGGTGTGAAATTACAGCTAGAGTAATCACATAACTTTTCATTTCTATTATAATCAGACAGTACTCAAAATAGTCATAGCATAAAAACAAGCATCTAAATAAATCAAACAGAATTAGCATCCCAGAAATAATCCATAGTCACAATTATTTGATCTTTCCCAAGAATGCCAAGAACACGCATTAAAGAAAAAATGGTTTCCACAATAAATGAAGTTGGAGAAACTGGATATACATTCATATGCAAAAGAATAAAGTTGGACCCTTATCTCATGAACACTGAAATACATTAAAGCCTTGAGCATATGAATTGGAACTGTAAAAATTACTGGAAGAAAACATGGGGAAATAACCTTCCTGACCTTGGTCTTGGCAGTACATTTTTAAATATGAGCTCAAAACACAGGCAATAAAAATTTAAAAAAGACGCATGGGACTGGATTACATTTAAAAACTATTTCACAGGAAAGGAAATGAATGAGACAATGCAAATAAAGTAGGAGAAAATATCTTCAACTTATTCATTTGATAGGGACCATAATTCCAAAATACATAAGGAACCTAGTTGCACAAACAACCAAGTTAAAACGGTAGTGTCTTGTATGATTTTTTTACTCAGATACTTCTTAAACTACCATAAATTAAAGGGCAATATTGTATATTTTTAAGAAAAATTTAAATTGGAATTTCAATTTTTCTTGGATTGTAAGAAATACAGATCTATATAGTATAATAAAATTAGCAAAAATGATTTTTAAAGATGTGCAAATGCCTGACAGTACACTTATCATACAAAAGCATACAATGGCTAACAGGTGTGTGAAAATGTGCTTATTGATCATTCAGAAAATGTTTATCAAAACCACAATGAGCCAAGTATAGTGGCACACTTGGAATTGTATTACTTAGGGAAGCTGAGGCAGGAGGGTCTGCATGGACAACTTAGTGACAGCAAAACCTTGTTTCAAAATGAACATACAAAACTTTTAAAAGGATGGAAATGTAGCTTTGTATGAGGAACCTGGGTTCAGCCCTCAGTTTTATACACACACATATTATAGAGTACTTGCTACACAGGAATTATCAAAAGTAACCAGTGCCAGAAAGAATGTACAGAAAAGGAAACCTTTTTATAATGCAAGACAGAAAATAAATTAGTACAATCATTATGAAAAACAGTATGGCGTTTCTTTAAAAAATGAAAAATAGAACTACCATATAATTCATAAATTTCACTTCTAGTTAAATAGGCAAAGAAAATGCAATCACTATCTCAAAGAGACATCTGAGACACCCATATTCACTGAAGCACTAATCACATTAGCCAAGATGTGGAAATAACCTAAATGTGCCACTGATTGATGAAAGCACAGTGAAATGTAAGACAGATAACATCACTGAGTTCAAAAAGAAGGAAATGCTGCCATCTAAAACAATATGGAGGAACTCTGATAGCTTCCCATTACAGTAACAAAAATATCTGACAATAAACTTAAGAAATTTACAGTTTTGGAGGTTTCAGTCCATGGTCGGTTGTCCCCCCCACCACCATTGTTTGGAGGTTGTGGCAAGATAGTACTTCACAGGGCCAGGGGTTTAGCTCAGCAGTGTAAGTGCCTGCTTGGCAAATGTGAGGTCAACCCCTGGCACAAAAAACAAAACAAAACAAAAACAAGATAGTACTTCATTATAGTAGTACTGGTGAGGAGAAGCCCTTATATCTCATGTTAAGAGTGAAAGAGGAAGAGATCGATATACCACAATCCCTTATGACTCAAAATCAATGCCCACAATGACCTAAAATCTCTCAGTAGGCCTCATTTCCTAAAGATTCCTTCACTTCCCAATAGTACCATGGGCTGGGGATCAAATCTTTAACATACAGGCCTTTGGAGGATATTACAGACAGATACCAGAGTATTCTGCCCCAATCCCAAACGCTCATGTCCATCATATGATGCCAAATGCATTCAGGCTATCTACAAGATTTCCTGTACCAATTAACCTTTACTGTCAACTTGACTAGATCAAGAGGATTCTGGAGAGGCAAGTGGATCGTGGTGGTGCTATACTCATCTGATGCTCATAGCTAAAGGTTCCGTTGGGAGGTGGGTTCACTTAAAGCAGGTGGTTACAGGGTGCATGCCTTTGGAGGGTTTCTCTCTCCCTGGCACTCTTCTCCTGTGCTGTGCTCCCGGGTGACATGACGGAAGCAGCCATAGCCTTCGACTATATTTCTGTCTCGAATGGACTGAGACCTCTAAAACTGAGTGGGATTAAACCTTTCCTCTTTTAAATTGCCAGTGTCAGGTATTTTGTCTCAGCGATGAGAAAGCTGATGAATACAGCCACTAACCTCCCAACTGCAGCCTAAGCTTTACCCTGTCAGCTCTACACAGTGTCCTGTCAGTAGCCAACTGACAGACATCGATACTGTAAGACACTGCCTGTCTCCACAGAAGTCTCAGTAGAAGCACCCACAACTCCACAAAACTGCACTCTCTAAGCCTGCAAAACCGGCATCACCCAAATGATGCCAAAGTCTACTGCCACCATTGGTCATTTATCTACTTGAGTTCCTTGTGGCTAAACACAAGGAAACAAATCCAGGGAAGCAATACCTTAGGTGGCTTTGTGTGAGCACGTGCCCCAGGGCTCTCTACGCAGAAGTCCTTGAAAGGAATGTATAGTTTTATACCTTTGAGCCAGTGATGGGTAAGATTTCAAAGAGGGTTCTGTGAAATCGTTCGTGTATAACTCCTAAAACAAGTGACGTCATGGACAATTTGTACTGGAGTTCAAAACATTTGAAAAGCAGGCTGCTTAAAATCAAAGTGGATATTATGACAATATACAAAAAGAAAACGAAGGCTATGGAATGAAAGGAACAAATATGTAATAATTTCAAAACTCTGTCAAAAGTACCATAAAAACCTTACCGTAAATATAGAAATGGGAAGACAGAAATAAAGGAACTAATTGGGACTTTAACTGAGTGTAAAATTATAGTGATCTCCCTCTAAGCCATAAACTCCCAAACATCAGTTTGCTCATGTATCTGTTTCTCTGTGAAGATATTTTCTAAATAAAGGTACATGAGATGGACTGTACATTATAAGTAAAAGGATTTCACTGTCAACCAAATGTGAAATTCAGGGGTTCAACAGCACTCTTTAATGCCTTCTTTCTTGGCATCTTTGATATTAAAGCCAACATGAATTGAGAGTTTCCAAGAATGGGATATATTAAAGAATCAACCTTTGAGTAAAGGTAACCATGCAGTCACTTACTTCTTGTGTGTTGTGTGTGTGAATAAATGTTAGTAAATGTTGACATTCCATTTGATAACTTCTTGTTATCAAACATATATTTTATTTATTTATTTCATGCCCATTCTAATAGCCTATTAATGATCCTTAACCAAGTGAATACTGATTCATTAGTTTTCTATGGATAACTATAATAAATTAACCCAAGTTTAGTGGCTTAAAAGGCACAAATTTATTATGTTATAATTTTGGTTTGCTTTTTTAAAAATTTGATTTTAATGAAAAAAAAACAATGAAGCAGAATTTAAAAACAGGCTAGTACAATTGTTTAAAAACAATTATTTAAAAACAATTAAAACATTGTATATTATCTGCATAGTAGTTTTTCAGACTACAAGATACAGGCATGAAATACTGTCTAAACAATATTAGCACCTTTCTTTCCAATGAACTAAGAGAAACTAGCTGCATAACTGTCTTAGCTATTACATTTTATATATTTTTTTCCCTTATTTCCTTTCTCCTTTCCCCCATGACAGTTTCTCTTTACTTCTGAACAGTTTCTTCTCTATTCATAGTATCTATTGTACCTTTTGGATCTTATTGACTTGTTCAGTTTGTATTATAATTTTGTGGGTCAAAAGTCTGGTACACTAAAGAGGCGTTCAGTACACTATAGTAAGGAGTAGGAGATTCTAGTTTATTGCTGCACAGCACAGTGACTGTAGATAACAATTCTGGACTATACCCCAAAAATAATAGAAAAATGATTTTGAATATTTCATGATAAATGAAATGTTTGGGTAAGCAGATACCTTTAATCTGACTTAAAGATTAGAGAATAGAGATGTATTGAACCATTGTATGAAGCCTCATTAACATGTACAACTTTTAAGATTTTTGTTAACAGATAAAAATACATTTAGTTAAAAACTGGCTCTAATAAAATCTAGTTAACTTTATGGTCATCAAACTTAAAATCATGAAATTCAAATGCTCATTTTGCCATATATTCAAAAGAATCCTAAAACCTTTCTAGCTACCAGAAAAGTGTTTCCCTGGTTCGCACGGTATGCCTCACCTGGATCACTTTAATGAACCCTCAAGGATTCATGTTCACACACCATTCCTTTGTGACCTGATGTAAATATATGTAACTACAACACTGCCCAGCTTAACTTCCCCAATGACACACTCACGTTCTTTCCTATCTCTGACACATACAGCCTTTTCACGACCTACTTCCCATGAAGCCGCTTTATCTCCAGTGCTTTATTATCAACATTCAAGATTTAATCAAGTAATTAATCAAGAACTTCCCATCAGAAAAAAATTTGACCTTTTCTTACACTAATTAATGTTCTCAGCTCTTTTAGAAATTAACCCATCTCCTTATTCCTAGCACCTACCAGAGATGCAGCACATGGGACAAACTCAAAAAGTATTTGTTTAAAGAAAAAGTGAAGCTACATTAACAGGACTCCCATGCCTTCGATCACTGTCACATCATCACTAGCTGTTACGTTTGAGACCGTAAATGTCCCCCAAAGTCCAATAAACACTTGGTCACCAGCCTGTTACACTACCGGAGTACAGAGGAACTTTTAGGAGATGGAGCCTATAGAACACAAGGTCACTAGGGAAATCCCCGTTTGGACCATGCCCTGCCATCCTTCCTGATCACCAGGAAGGCAGCAGCTCCCTCCAACCTATGTTTATTCCT
>PVJX010021019.1:0-32508 GCA_004027295.1 Dolichotis patagonum
CTAACTAGACAGCAGCAATGTGGTTCCTCTCGGTTCTGTAGGCTAGAAGTCCAACACCAAGGGGTGTTCATGGCTGGTTCTCTCTTGAGTGCTTTCTCCTAGCTCTGGTGGCTACTGGCAATCTTCCCGAGTAATGTCTGTCTCCATCATCACGTGGGGCTCTCCCTGAGGGTCCACATCTCTGTGTCCCTCTTTTTATAAGGGCAGTAGACATTTTGGATTGGGACCTACCTTGCCCTAGAATCATCTCATCTTAACTTATTACATCTACAATGAACCTGTATCCAAATAAGAACAGGTTCTCAGGCACTGGGCACTGGGAGTTAGAGCTTCAACTTACCATTTTGGGGAACATAATTTAACTGTAACACATTTTCTACATCTGTTTTCTATCTACTCAGTGGTTAGCAAGTGTAAAGAAGTGAGAATATTTTCTATCCAATGTGCAAATGAGGAAATTGTGAATAATGTAAAAAGACAAGAAAATGACTCAAAGATAAATTTCCTTTTATTATCTTGGGTCAGCAGTTCTCAACAATATCAGTAAATCAAATATCACCCACTCCACATATGTTAGCTGGTTCTAATAGTTTTAAAAATATGCCCACAAATTCTCCATCACTATTCTTTTTAGGGGTGGGGCCTATTTCTTCTCTCCTGAAAGTGGACTGAGCTTACTTTTTTCTTTTGTAAGTGAAAATGTTAGTTCATACACAATATACATATACAGAACCTGGGTTCCTCCTTTGCATGGAAATTTATTCATTGTATTAGATGTTTTAAGATTAACGCAAGACAGCCAGATGTGCTGGTGCACACCTGTACTCCCAGCTGTTCAGAAGGCTAAAGCAGGATGATTGCTTGAACCTAGGAGTTCAAAGCCTGCCTGGGCAATGTAGTAAAACCCTGATTCAAAATGGAAGACATCTAATGGGGGAAGAAGCAAACTAAAGGAGGAATCGAGTGAACAAATATAAAATTAATATAAAAATTATTTTAAATTGGCACCCGGTCAGACAACATAATAACAAGATTGTCTCAAAATAAATATTTGAAAATTTGGACATCAGGCTCAGTTTGAAGGCCCTGGGTTGAATGCCTAGCACCACAAAAAAATTATTTTTAGTAATTACTAGAGATGATTTTGTTTCCAGCTAAGAAACTGTGAGCAAAATGGTTTGGCACAGTGATCAAATATGCTGAATATTATTCTCTGGCTCTGTGTGTGTGTGTGTGTGTGCCTGATACTGAGGATTTACCCCAAAGGCTTTACACTGATCTACGTACCTCAGTTCTTTTTGTTTTGAGACAAGTTTTCACTAAGTTGCCCAGGTGTGACTCAAACTTGTGGTCTTACCTCAGCCTCAGCCTCCCACAGTGCTCGTAGTAGGGGTATGAGTCACTGTGTGTGGCTATGCTGTGGCTTTTACATCTAAATTTGAAACTTAGAATTTGATCAGGCAGAATAACAACATGCAAAGAACTTACGGCTCTTTTTAATGTCAGGGAGCTGGATCATATAAAGAGAAATTTGATGAAAAATTGATCGGTTTCAACAAAGGCTTCATGAGTACCCACTATATGCTTGGAATATATCTGTAGGCCAAACAGAGTTGTCCCACACAAGGGAAGTTGCTATGGGAGAGAGATGGCAAACAGTAGGTACCTAGCTCGTTACAAATGGGCAAGTGTTGGGGGTTGAGGAGGGGGGCCTGCAGGATAGGACAGATGGACATTCTGGGGTGGAAAGACTGGAGCATGTTGTAGAATCATACAGGGTGACTAGGAAGGCTTCACTGAGATTTTGCCATGGAGATGACTGGGAGAAGAGTATTCCAGACAAAGGGACCAGCAAAGGCCAGACCCTGCAGGGACACATGCCTAGCATGGAGGAGGAGAGGTCAGAAGGCCACTGTGAGCAGGAAGGAGGGGGAAGGAAGGTGTTGTCTCAGAGGGGAATCTCTGGTGGCCAATTCCCCCAGCAGCCGGGGAATAAGGCTTCACTCTGGAGGAAGCATGCCTCACAGAGCTGGATTCATAGGCTAGGGAATCAAAGGCAGCCCTAGAAAGTTACCATTTTGGGGACTATTCACGTAATTCCCCTTGGTAGCTAACAGCTAGCAAATGCCAAAAACCCTGTAAGACAACCGTGGAGAGATGGGACCATGATAATGGCTGAACATAACTTTAATGAAGACAAAGGTCACACAGCAAGGAAATAAGACACCAAAAACATCTCCTTGCTATTTTCCTCCTTGCATCTGAGATCCATAACTAGACAGTAAGCGATTAGAAAAAAGTGAATCTTAGCATCTGTGAGTGTGCATTTGTTTGCTGGGGCTGCCTTAAATTACCATAGACTGTGTAGTGGGAAACCACAGAAAGTTCTTTTTTCAGTTCTGGAGGCAGGAAGTCCAAGGTGTCAGCAGGCTGGGGGTTTCTGTTGAGGCTTCTTCCTTTTGTTATTTAGGGTAGTTCCTTCTAAAAGTGGCTTGCCAAAAAACGTTGCTGGGTTTTAGGTTGCTCATCTCTCTTTCTCGAGTTAGATTTCAGGTTCTTCTCTCTCTCGAATGAAGAATTGAATGGAACAAGCAAAAAGCAGTGGCAAAGTTTATTTGAAAATGTAAAAGTGAAGAGTGAGGGAGAAACTGGCTCTGCAGAGTGAGCTTGGACTGAGTAAAAGAAGAAAAAGCAAGGTGAAGATACACCCCGGAAGAAGCAGGGTAGAGTATCCTGAGGAAAGTCACAAAAGCAGACTTCTTGGGGCACCTGTGTCCTTATATGTTGTACGAATTTCAAGGAAACCCATGAGAACTTCTACACAGAGGTCCTGAGAGGCAGTGCTGGCATCCTATACTTCAGGCTGACAGCCAGTCTAGGCCGTCCTATTGAAAACCAGCTCAGATTCTCAGCAGAAATCCAGGGGGCTTTGAGAACTGCCCTGCACACATGTTCTGGTATCTTGTAACTAACAGGTCAGGCCGCCTTCCCCAGCCAGTTTTGCCACACCCTAATCTCCTATGTCACTTTGGTTTGGAGATGGCTCCTTCTCCTGTGTCCTCACATGGTCTTCAGTGTGGCTTCCTCTTCTCTTAGAGACACAAGTTCTGTTGGATTAGGGCCCACCCTAATGACCTCATTTTTATTAAAATTACATTTCTGAGAGCTTTCCTTTCAAGTGCAGGACTTTGATCAATGAATTTCTGGCCAGCAAAACTGAGTTCATAATTATGTGTCATTTTAGGCATTGAATATCATAAACTTTTAGAGCAAACTGCATCTGATTTTGAGAAATGTTCAAATTTAATTTTTTCTCAAAGCTAGAATCTCTGGCAAACAATGATTTCACTGGAAAACTGAACTTTTCCAATTGGCAAGTCTGATATGAAGGATTAATGATTAAAGATATCAGGTAAAAGGGAGGGAGAGAAGGGTAATAGAAATGGAGGAATTTGGCAAAAAGATTGAATTCATAAGCAAAATGGATCTTTAGTAATAAAAGGAGGAAGAAAATAAGTAAATAAAAGGAAGTATGGATGAGAAGAGTAGAAACTGACTGCATACTGAATGTAGGGTCCAGAAGGATGGACTTGCCTTTGAGTTAAGGATAAGGATTTCAGGACCTGCCTCGAGTCCACACTCAGCACCGACTTGCCGGGGATGTGGGCTCCACTCCCAGGAAAGGTGTTGACAATTAAATAATTGAGCTATGAATAAGGGATAGATGCGAGGGAAGTGGTCCTCTCAGTTATAATTTCTCTTTCAAAGCGGGACACCTGTGAAGAGGGGGAGGTGTTACTAATAATTATATCAAGACAGTAGGTGCGGCCAGGGACACAGGGCCACCGAGTCACTGCAGCATTCCAGGGCAATTGCCAGGGAAGACTCAGGCATGGGCATGGGCATGGGCATGGGGGTGAGCCCTGGGTATCTGTCAGGGTCAAGGGACTCAATGAGTGTTTTCATGAGTGACGTCCCCAGAAGAAAGCACCAAGACAGACGCCAGCACAACCGCAAGCAGCAGCCAGTGTTGTCTGGCTTGTACACATTAGCCGTGATCAAGTTTACATTTCTGTACACTGTCCTAACTGTAGCACATGCACAGTGGCCTGTGATAAGCCATGGGTACATAAGTGTATCCCTCTGTGTGCCTGAACTGGACAGCAGGGTCATGTCCTCAGATGTTCCAGATGCCCCAGGCTTTGAAACAATCCTGAAATGGCCCCCATATCCTACCCACTCAAAGGTCCGGGGAGCGTCGCTTCTCGTGAGCAACCCATAGAGCTGACCCCTGTGAAATGGATTTCCTTATCAGACACTCCCTAGCAGTCTCCATATCTAGCATTCAACCATTGCAATGCCTTGTCCAGGCATCTGTTAAGTCATCCCCCAGGGAGAGGAGGAGGAGCTTAGGTCCCAAAAGGCAGTACACTACATGGTGCGTTGTTGGACCACATTCCCATTAGTCTCCCATAAGTCAGCACTTTGTCACAGTCAGTGCCCTGTCTGTCAATCCTGGGCTGCCCAAGCCAGCAGGCAGAGCATCAGCCCCCTAAAGACAGCCTAACATGTAAGGGACCCTCTTCATGTACTACATTGTCCCCAACTCTGCCCATTGGCTCAACCTGCCTGCTCTGGTTTCCAACCAGAGGATTTCTGTGCTGAGCTGGACGGTGACTGCTGTCCATTGTGGGGCTGTGCCAGGCTGGATCCATCAGTATATAAGGTGTCAGCTGGAGAGTCCCCTTTCCCCTCTGCACAGGGGCTGGGTGTCATAACTGTTACTGTGATCTGTCATCCTATATAGCTTCCTGTGCTGTTTTCATCATTTGTCCCAATAATGTTGCTGATTCAGCTGCCAATGGGCTGGATGAAAAGGAGGTCCTCTTCTGAAAGTATGTCCCCCAACATGTGAGAGCGGTGGCTTGGGCCACTTCACTGCTGGGACAGGTGTCCGTGTATGGACCCAGCCCTCAGCCAGGTATGTAGTCTGTACTTTCACTGTGTGCTGCCTCCTGTGTTTTTACAAGCATGCAAAGTAGCATACACTGCTGCTGTTTCTCCATCAGAGAATACTAGCTTTTGACTCCTTTTCATAAGTGTAACCAAAGTATAACAAGGGGCTTCCACTTTCCCTGTCTTTGCCATAGGCCATACCCAGGTCCCATATCATCTGCATTCACTGTTAGGGTAAATGGCAGCGTAGGATCAATAACTGAGAGGGCTTGTAGCTGCAGGACTGCTCTCTTTGAGTCCTGAAAAGTGGCTTCCACTGTGCTGCGACCCACATAGCTCCAGATGTTTACCAAGGAAAGGATGACGAGAGGATGAGAAAAATAAAGAGACAAAATCTGGGGTCAGGTGGAGACCTTTCTCTCCTGATGGGAGGAAAAGAACTGCCCTCTCACCGTAGGGGTGTTTATTTATACATTTAACAACTTAACTTCACATAACACCCAATGCCTAGTAATATGCATGTATGGCAACCTAAGGGCCTGAATTTTGGGGCCCAAAGTCACTTGTTTCTGCGACTTTCCCTGGGTGGTCTTTGTCCTCTGACCTGGCTGGCTGGCTCCTGCAGGTGTGGTGAATTTCCAGCTTCAGTCGCTCCCAGCACCACTGCATCTGCCTAGTTTCATGTTGCTCCCTTTTGGCTCATCTATAATGGCATCAGGAATTACTTTTGTCTTACTTGACCTGATAACACCCAAGAATTTGACAGATAAACCAGGTCCCTGGGCCTTGTCTTTGTTGACAGTCCAGCCCCAGGTCAGCAAAGCTTTCTTCAAATGGTGCCCAGTGGCTTCCAAATCTGCAGGGCAATCAGAGGTTGACACAATATCATCAATATAATGGAATGTGTACACGGAGTGTGGCTAGGGCCAGGTGGCCAAGTCCAGGGCTACCAGGTCATGATACAAAGTGAACCTACGCAAATAGCCTTGTGGTGACACCTGGAAGGTCCACTGCCTGCTCTCCCAGCTGAAGGCAAACTGGTCCTGACTGTCAGGTATAATAGCAATGGAGAAGAAGGCATTAGCCACATACAAAATGTAAGGGCATCGACCCAATGTCAGGGTGCAATGACCCGTCAAATCTGTAATATCTGTGATTTGTCACATCCGGTTTGACTTCCATAGGGGTCAGAATTTTTCTCTGGTGTCAAGCCGAGCACTAGTCAGTATGTCCGTCCTCAGTATGTATTCAGGAACCAGGGAAACATAGACATCATAAGGGCACAGAGCCACACACCCCATATCCAACGTCACCTGGACTCACCACGGGAGAGGAGCACAAGCCCAGAAGTCTCCTTCTCAGGCACTCGGACAACCTGGAGCTCCTGTTACCTGAGCCCCAGGCCAGGCTCAGCTCTGGCAGCACTGACAGCAATGTCAGCTCTTCCGGCTTTTCTGTCATTGGCGGACCCTGCGACTTGTTCAGTGTCACTAAAGGACCTCTCTGTTCCATCACAGCTCCACGCAGCCCGACCACCAGTACCTTGTGGCTGCCTCTGGGCTGTGGCCGAAGCCCAGTCTCGGTGCCTGCCTGTGTCCCTGAGTGGTATGTGGGCTCGCAGTGCCAGCCATCAGCCATTCATACCCGCAAATCATGAGTGCACCCATTTCCAGAGAGGGGCTGTCCTTTTATCTTATCTGCAGCTAAGCCAACAGCCAGCAGGTTCATCCAAATCTAGCACTGACTGACCTTTAGTGGGCCCACAGCCTGTCCATGGGGGCTGGCCACTCAGCTGGGGGCCACCTGCCTTTTGTTTCCCCAGCTCTCCTAGCCCCTTGATGTGTAGGTCATATATGTGATGTGATGGGTGGAGGTGGGTAGTCCTTCTGGCCCATTGCTACCTCTACCTTCTGGACAATAATGTAGCGCCAGGGACTTTCCCAGAAACAGGGACTTATGCTTCTAGAGATGCTTTGGGAGGAAGAGTACTTTCTGAGTCTTGCAATCTGGCTTCCTGGTCGTAGGACCCCTTTGCTGCCCATAACTTTGAAGACATCTTAGTGTCTTACACTCATCATGGGTTACATTGGAGGTGGTAGATTGGAATTAACTCACTGGAATTCCAATAACATTTCTATGGGATTACAAATATAACTTTCTGGATTATGAGGTGAACTGGAAACAGGCTTACAATATTTGGATTGCAATATATAGTATTTGGATTATGTTATATAACATTGGGATTTCAATACAGTAGCCATTACCAAGTGTAATTCTTGTGTACTGTCATAGCCATGTAGCACATGGTGGTTGCCTGAGCTAAGTCATGATTACATACATGTGTCCTGCTATGCACCTGGACTAGACAGCAGGGTCTGTCCTCAGACGTCTCAGATGCCCTGGCCTTTAGAGCCATCCTGAAGCAGCTCCCCAGTGACCCTCCTGACCTCTGAAAAGCAATGCTGTCTGTGCTGTACCACAACCTGTCTGCATGGCTGCGGAGGACCAAAGAGAAAGGAATTTAGGAGACACACTCCCGCACTCTTCTGCAGCCCCAGAGTTCTTTTCTCCAAGCCTCCAGATGTATGTTTTAACCCTTCAAAGTCAAAATCAGTACTTGGGCAATTGATTGATTCATAAGGAATTGAAATGTGTTACCAGATTCCGTTCCTTGCTAGTAGATCATGAAGTGTGGGGTTTCCTCTGAAGACATAACACAGAGCCTGAAAACCAAGACTAATTAAATGTCTCCTGAAGTGTTCATGATCAGTGTAAGGACAGCAGGAGTGCACACTTACCTTGCAGGTGTTGAGATGTCTATCTTGGCAGAGGAAGACAGAGGTAGAACTTCACTGGAGGCAACTATCAAGTGACCAGAGTGCAAAGGTGCAGTCAGAAATGTGATCAGTACACCACACATTAGTTAAACCTAGGAGAGTGAGCTGGTGACAGATGGGTTCCTCCTTCCAGCTCCCCTCTTTTTTACCACAGCTTTAACCTTGCTGATGGAGCTTGCATTTTATTCAGATATTTATGCTTTTCTACAAGCGGTGGCTTCAAGGCTATGATTTCTCATCCCTAATTCTAGAGGCTACATAAATATTGATCATTTTTCACATTTCCAATTACTTTAACAATGAGTGTGTGCTGGAATTCTGGCTCACAAAGTATGCAAAGAAGTTGCTAAGCTGCTTTTCCCTCTGGAAGTTGCATGAATGTGGAACATGGAGCTGCTGCAGCTATCTTGTAACCATGAGGAGAGCTAGTAGCAGACAAGCAAGCTGCCAAGAATGGAGGGCAAAGTGGAAGGAGAGGAAAAGTTCAGATTCCTGCACGAATTGTTAAATTGCTGACTGTGCAGCAGGGAAGCATGCTTTTCACTAGAACTTCTGTTTAATTCTTGAAACATAGCAGCCATTCATGGTTTACAACTTCCATCTGATAATTTTTTAAACATGGGTCTAGATCCATTTCTGCTGTTTCTTGTTTCACTGGCTTTTCCTCATGGGTCTAATTTCCTGATTTGCCATTTATGTTTGTGAAAGTCCATTTTGCCATTGAAAATGAAGTCTGAGGGCTCCAGGAAGCCTGGGGTAGAAGTGCTTCCTCTGCACAGGATTTGTGTTGACTTCTTCCAGGCTTCTAGGAGCTCTACTGGCAAGGACACTGTTATATTCAGAGTTTGCAAGGAAAACTATTTAATACAGGACACATAACTTATAGAATTATTTTATAACAGTCACCCAAAGAGTGAAACACAAAAAGTACAGAAAATCTGTCCACACACTAAAGACCCTAAAGAATCCAGTTGAGGGCATGGATCCCATGGCAATGTCCCACGCAAGTCTGTTTCATGGGTTTGTGTTGGGAAGACCCAAAGGTCAGCAATGGAAGCTAGAAAGTCTGTGCTAGCAGGTGAAGGATCTGAGTCATCAGGCTAAGGGATCTGCACTGGAGCCAAAAGTGACGCTCAAAGTAAGGACCAGAGCTCCTCCGAAAAGTATCATAGCCATCTTCAGCGACAACAAGGTTCCGAGCTCCTCTGATGATGAGAACAGCCAAGTTCATTTCAGGAAAACTAGCCATGACAAGCTCAATAAGCTCCCTTCCCCTCCAGTTCTCCTTTTTATGTTGGCAGCAGTCCCAGGCGGGCCCTCCACACCCAGCACCATGCTGATTCACATCAGCTGGGTGTTGCAAGTGGCCCGCTTGCTGTCAGTCCACCACAGACACCACAGGCCATACCTGTGCCTGGCCTGAGGTTGCAGAAGGCAGCCCGGCCTGGGACATGCCCAAGGCTTGATGCTGACCCCTGCAGGGCAGCCTTTCCTCCTTCTTCATTTTAACTCCTGCTGAAGTCAGTACAGTTCCAGCTCCTTCCTGGGGTTCCCTAGGGTCCAGGGCACGGGAGGTTTATTTTGGGACTCACCCCGACAGAGGGCCCTTTAAGGTGGTAGGCTAGAGGAGGGTCTCTGTAAAACCTCCCACTGGCACAGACTTCTCTCTTTCCTTCCGGGAGGCCCAGGAACCAAAGCCTGAGCTCCTGGTTGCACAGATGTCCACCCTTGGGACGAAATGGACAAGGACCTCCTACTTCTCCAGACTTCAGGTTCCCTGAAATTTGGCCTGAGCATTTGGGAGCCACTAACAGTGCTTCAATTGTTAAGGTAAAACTTCTGTTTCATCAAGCAAAATGCTACTTCCACTGGGAGGGGGCTCTTCTTGCAAAGTTATTGGTACAGTATTGAGAAAACGCATTTATTACTGCTAAGTGGCTTGAATCAGGGCTTTCTGCTACTTTTCTGTCAATTGTGAAACTGAGGGATAAATGCTTGAGACCTAACCTACTTAACTTTCCCTGTTCCTGTTTTTGTTTGACCATGAACACTACGTCTGGCCTGTGTGTAGTCATGGTAACAGCTGAACTCCAGTTCCCTTTGCTCAGAATACCAATTGCTTCCTAAGTATCCCCAAATTTTATACTTGGGGAGGCAGATCTGACACTTGCTGTCCCATCTCCACATTGACTGCCTCATGAACAAACTTTCCCCTTTGCAGACTTCGTGTTTCAGTAACTGATACACTGCATGGTGGGCAAAAGCGATCTGGTTCAGTAACAATTGGGTCTGTTCCTGACATCTTATCACACTCCCAAGAATTTCTGTCAGGAAACCTGCAAGTTGGTCAAATATTTGGATTTGGTGTGTCCTGATGTAGTAAGGACTTCTGAGTTACTCTGGACACATCTCTACCAAAATAACAATATCTATGTATAAAGGAGATGTCAAGCATATGTAACAAGAAAGAGGAGAGTAATATTTATTGAAGTCTTATAGGTATTTCCTACTTTAGCATCATTTGTTATGTCTAGATTTAAACTCTGGCCCAAGTTCCCTCAGCTGTCCACATAATGTGATGGTAGTAGGGAAGGAAAAGGAGGGAAAAAGCAAGGGGGAGGGAGGGGAAGAGTGGAGAAAGAGAGACAGAGAGAGACGGAGAATGAGAGAGAGAGAGAGAGGGAGGGAGAGAGAGAGAGAAAGAGAGAGAGAGAGGGAGAGAGAGGGGGAGAGAGAGAGAGAGAGAGAGAAAGAGATCTAGTCTATCCCCAACTAAAAACTGGCAATTGAGAATGGCAGTGCCTGCTTCTCTGAGGCATATTGTACAATGGGTACTGAGGTCTCACGTGGATTTCCCTCATGTGACAGAATCACAGTGTGCGGATAACACTGCCAAATTTAAAGATTGTTGTGCAATTTACATGTGACTGGATGTTTTGAAGCGGAATATTTAATTAAATA
Organism: Dolichotis patagonum; assembly: GCA_004027295.1. Lineage (NCBI taxonomy): Eukaryota > Metazoa > Chordata > Mammalia > Rodentia > Caviidae > Dolichotis > Dolichotis patagonum. The sequence goes on from PVJX010021019.1 coordinate 10,755, forward strand.
TTGTAGGAAGAGCTAGTGCAGTCATGATGACTATAAAATCAGCTTCAGCTAGATATGATAGTTTCAGGAAACCATGGGAAGCCAGGGTCCTGGGTCCACCCAGGTTCTCACATGGCCTCTGGTCCTTGGAAGGATCTCAACTTCTTTGGGCCTCATTGCTGCAGTGAACTTTTATTTTACTTTTTAAAATTTTTATCAGTATATATTTGCAACACATAATTAATACAGTCATCATGAGGTATTAATACATATATCTTCTAGCTTTTAAATAAAGGACTGGAGTAGGGCCATTTATAAGACTCCTTCAAACCCTGAAATGCTTTGTGGAAATGAACTTACTCCAGATCGTAAGGCCACAATTTGATAGCACATCATTGACATCAGTCCTGCAGTTCTGCCTTCATCCTTGCAACGTTTGTCTCCCACTCTTCCCAGTCCTCTCCCATCTGGTTTAGCCCGCTGTCAAGGTGCCTTGCTACAGAGGGTGCTGTCTGCAGCCCAGATCCTTAGGATCTATTCCTGGCTCAGACTAAACTCAGTCCCTATTCAGGAAATGCACGCTTCAGGTGAAGAGAGTACCTCACTCAGCCCAGAGCCCTCTGTGGGGCAGCTCACACCCAGGCACTGGCCCAAGGACATGGATTTGTTGGACGGTCTGCCATAGCCAAATACCACAGAGTAGGTGGCACAGGCAACAACAATGTATTTTTCTGTTGGAGGCTAGAAGTCTGAGATCAGAGTGTTAGCTGGACTGGCTTCTGGTAGGGTGTTCTTCCTTGGCCGGCAATGGCTACCTTCTTTCAGGGACCACATGGGGCCTTTCCTGTGTGTGGGAAGCCCTGAGTCTCTCCCCTTCTTATAAGGACAGCAGTCACCTTGGACTGGGGCCCATCCCTACTGCCTCATTTAGCCTAAATTACCTCCCTCAAGGGTCATCTCTGGTGCAATCATCTTCTGCAGTATTGGGGGTGAGAAGCTTGACATATAAATTTGAAGGGGCACAATTCAGTCCCTCGAAGGAGGTAACTTAACCTCAGGCTCCGCATCTCAAATCATAACAGTTCCAGTGGCCCAACGCAGTGCTGGAGGTCCCTGGAGGCCCAAGAAGTCCTATGTTGTTCAGGCTTCTACTGCTGGCCCTGCTCCCTCTCAGGTTTCCTACACTTTGGTAGCTTCTAGTACACAGATTTCCACCCCAGGATCAGCTTTCTTCCAGTTTCCAGGGAACCAGGCCCAAGACATGCCCTCCATTTCTCCCTTTCTCCCTTTCTCCTTTTCTCTTCTGGGGAAGGGCAATCTCTAGGAACACAGCTTCCTCGAAGGTGCACAGCCTCCTTAAGGGGAACCAGCTTGGGGTGTGATTCTGATAGAGGTTAAAGAGTCTGCCAAGGTGACTCTTGATGCCTGTTCAGATTCACCATCGCCTGATAGCTCTTCCTTAAGCAGACAGCAGAGGGTTCAGTTACTGGGAGAGCAAACATCCCATGTGCCTAGCTCTGTTGTTCCCAGGCCAAATGTAACTCCCTTCCTCCCAAGGCTTCCAGTGTCTCCAAAGGGCTTCACTTTCTCCCTCCTTACAGCTCTTGTGCAAGCTAAGAAAGGATTTGGGGACATCACCAATAATCACAGAAATGAAAGTTACCATAGATGAATTTCATTCTGTTCTGTGCAGGGCACTCTGTCACAAGGAATACGAAAAAGAGTAGATGAAAATCCCTTGTCCTAACCAAACTAGAGGAGTGTGAGTAGTGTTCAGAGTGAAACTCATCATCCATGTGGGAGATGTGCTCAGAAAGGAAACTGTTGGATCTTCAACAGAGCATTTGACGAAGGTGGCTTGCTTCAAGAAATCAAAGGGAAATCCATGTTCTGTGGCCGAGGGGAACCAGAACCATGAGCACTGCCTTCTTCTCATCATTATCATGAGTTAAGAATTCTCGGTCATTTGTCCCGACCCTGTGGGACACAACAACCTCCAGCCTCTGGGAAAGATGCAGAGAAAACCAGTCCTGCAGGTGACTTGGGCCCAGGTTCCCCTCACCCAACCTGCTACAGGCAGTAGATCAGAAGCCTCTTGGCACTGTCTAATAAAAGGCTTTGGAGCTCTTTGGGAGCAGGTATGTACTAAACAGAAAGATTATGTTTGTGACTGTCTTACAAAAAACTAACACTGATTTTCCCAGTTCTGTCTGAGCAACTGCTATTGTTCACAGGACCTATAGCCTCAACAAAAAGTTAGTATATTTATGTCTGTCCTGTTTCCTCTAGGAGTGCTATACATGTCCTTAAAAAAATCAAGTGGAGCCAAACACATACCTTAGGTAATGAGTACAGGAAGTTCTTGAAGATTTAGATTAGAAGGAAACCTCTTCCGATCCGATAGGAGAGAAGCACTGAGATTTAGCTAAAAGCTCCATCTCCTGGCTTCTCTGATGGCTCCAAATGGAACCAGAACAAAGCACCTGCTGTCTCGCCTCTTCTTTGGGATAGTAAGATGTCAAGTGAGGACTAAGACAGGCGGAGATTGGTAGGCAGTCTAAGACTACAGGAGACCTGGTTATCGATTCAGGGACAGTTCTGAAACTAAACTCTGAGTTTGCCATTGGGCAACACTGGTGTGTGTAGACCCACTGTCACTTTCCCTGCATTTGGCCATGGCTCGAGGTTTTTGTGGTCATAGTGCGGAGGCGGCTCTAGAAGTCTGTTTGGGGTCAGGGGAGATTTGACTGAATTGGGTCATGGGATCTGAGGTCAGCTTAAAATTTACTGAAGGCTGCAGGTGAGGCTTAGTGGTAGAGTGCTTGCCTAGAATGCATGCAGTCCTGGTTTTGATCCCAAGCACCAATAAGCAAAATAAAAACTTAAAGGGCTCCACAGAAAGTATAAATCTCTTTAGGATTCCCGGTAGTGTTTAGGGTTTTGCCTATTATGTACTCAACACACACTTCTGACAATTTTATACTGGCCTGGTATTAGAAGTTTTATTTAGATATTTTTGTTGGTTTTTTGCAAGTTGGATACTTTTTGGTCTCTATAGGAAAGTGGATTCTTTTCTGCATTGCGTATTACATTCTAGGAAAAAGAATGCAGGTATGCTAGTCATTCAATGATATGCAAAGAAATATATTGTATTTGCATGTTGGAATTTTCTTCAAAAGACTATTCCCAACAATCATTTTATTTTATAATATAAACAGGCATTTATATATGTAGATTAATATCCTATATAAAGCTAGTTATTAAGTATGTATATATGTATGAAAGATGCAGTACTAATGTTGTGTATGTGGATAGAGTACATGTATATAATATATAGTTGTAAAATTTACAGCAAGCTATAGTACACAGATCTAAAGCAAATCATAGTATATAGCATTATTGACTGCAATATATGCTAAATTTTATTCAAGACAAGAAGTATATTTGTAACAGTGTATAGAAATCTTTTAACGATTCATTCGGAATGATCAGTGTCCTCAATCACTAATTTCAATGTACATTGGAAGAAATGAGAAACTACTTGTATGAGTTCCCTGGAACAACCTTCTGTGATCCATTTCTCTTCTTGCATCTTGAGATCTTTTTAAACTGTCCCAGGATGTCCTAAGGGTGGGTCTTGAGCCCGTTTGTGAGCAGAAGCTGTGTTTTCACTTTCGGAAGCTGTGCAAGGAGAGAGGGTGCTCCGTGCTGGGACTCAGCAAGCTGAACGGAGCAAAGGGAAGGGAGAAGCAGCTTTGGTGGTGCAGCTCCTTCCTGTGGCCAGGGTTACCAAAGAAGTCTGCATTCAGCTGGGGCGTGCTCAGCCTCGCTCTCCCACTCACCGCTCCCTGAGTGCAGTTTGGGCATTTTCCCCAGTTCTGCCTTTGACTGACGCTTGGCCTCTCTGACTCCCCCATTTCTGTGTTCCCCTCCCTTTCTCTGCTGAGCAGATCCACTTTCTGCCTCCATTTTTACTAGTTAGCCCAAGAAGTTAGTTCTCAATTCCATCCCTAACCAGTTTCCAGGCCCCCGGCATTCCCAGAAGCCTGATGTTTTCTGTCAGTCCTGGTAAACTGAATCCAGTTGAACCATTTGCTCTGTTCTCTATTGACAATACACCCTCTTCTGGATTTCCCACTTTTGTAAACTAGACCATCTTTCAGGAACCCACCTATGAAACCCCCAAGTTCTCTTGACACTCTTATTATAGAACCCTCATATCCAAAGAGACATAAGCCAGAGGAGCTCAGAAAACAGTCAGTGAAGATCCAGGTTCTCTCAAGTACTTGCTGTCTGACCCTACCAAGTTGCTTAACCTGTGTGAATCCTGAATCCCTGAGAGAGTTTTGATTCACATTTTTCCATCTCCTGCCTGAAACACAAAATCGCGGAGCTAGTGATGTACTGAGTTATGTCCTTTCCCTTTAAGGGTACTGAATTGTTTCTTTTACATTATTTTTTATAATTGTGGTAAAATACATATAACACAGCTTACCTTCTTAACCTTTTTAAACTATACAGTTCAGTTACATTAAGTCTATTTATGTTATTGTGGTACCATCCGTCTCCCAAACTCTTTCATCTTATGAAACTCTGCTCCCATTTAAACAACTCCCATTCAGCTTTCTGCTGGTCCCTGGTACTCACTATTCCACTCTGGATGAATCAGACTACTCTAGGTACCTCACATAAGTGGGATCATATAACATTTGTCGCTGGGAATATAGCTCAGTGACACAGTACCTGCCTGGCAAGCACAAGGTCATGAGTTCGATCAAAAATTGTCCTTTTGTGACTGGCTCATTTGACATAGTATAAAATTCTCACAGTTCAATTGTGTTGTGACATGTGTCAGCATTTCCTTCCTTTTTAAGGCTGAGTAATGTTCCATTGTGTGTACAAACTACGTTTTGTTTACCCATTCATCCATAATAGACACTTGGATTGCTTTTACATCCTGGCTATTATGAATAATACCTCTGTGAACGTGACCATGGAAATCCTTCTTCAAGACTCTGCTTTCCATTTTTTTGGTTAGATAGCCATAAGTGGATTTCCTGGATGTTGTGGTAATTTTATATTTAACTTCCTAAGAAACTGCAGTGCTATTTCCCATGATAGCCACACCATTTGACATTCCCACTGGCAATGTACAAGCTTCCAAATCTCTCCACATTCTGACCAACACTTATTTCTTCTTCTGGTTTTCAGGATTTGAATGTTATTAAAAATATGAGAAACTGACCAGGCTTCAATTTTACCCTAAGGTGTTCTGGAGATCACCTTTCTAGAGTTGTCAGAAGCCTGATAGAAGGCAGGCTCCTAACCCACCACACACTGGGCCTCGGAGTCTGTGCACACTGCCACCTGCACCCATGGATGTGATGGTGGTGGGAGAGAAAGGTAGGACGGAGGACCCTGCTGGCCCCCGAAGCCAGCACGGGGAGACCTCGAGCCGTGCCCATCGGGGTAATCTCATCGTGTGGATTGAAATGCCCGTGTAAATCAGAGGGTTGCAATTATTCATAAAGTTTTTTTTTAAAGTGTTCCATCTTTCCAATTATGATCTACTAAAAATCAAGGCCTGGAAATATAACATTTTTAGCTAAGGAAATGCTCTTGATCAAAACCCAGACTTTTCCCGGAGATACTCAAGTGAAATACCCTACTATCAGCTTCCTACAGATCTCGTAAGAGCCATTCTCTGGCATTAGGGAAGCAATCCTCACCAGGGCCACTTCCCTGGCCATAATGCTGTGATGCTATGACTCATGCCTTTTGTCTTCTGCCTGGAATTTGGGGATGTTTGTGAAAAGTTGTAAATACGAGTCATAATTCCTCTCTCTTCACAGATTTTTTATTGCAGAAAAATGAGTATCTCATTGCATAAAAATATCATATCACCTCCAGGCCTATTGTCTCCTGGAATAGCCCCTCTGCTATTTCACTAGAAATTATTTAAAAGTTGTTGAGTACAGTGTGTTACAGAAACCTTCCAGAGAACACCATGTTTGAGCTGCTGTGAATAATGCCGTGAATAATGTTGACATATTTATGTCATCCATACTGTAAGGGAAAGGCATCTTTCTTTCCCTTAGGTTCATGACTGGGGCCCCTTTAACAAAAGAACAAGAGAAAGACTTGCAAATTTTTTAATAGAAATTGTGTGTGACACATGAACTTTCTCAAGGAAATGAAGATCCAAGGGGGGAAAATAGGCCTTGTATTACACTTTTTATGCTAGGTTTTTAAAAAATGATGTTAAGTCCGACTTCATTCATGGGAAGCCACAGTGAGAGGTTCAAGGGCGTTGTTAAGTGGTCCTTGCACAGAAGGAGAGACAGGGCTCGGTTTCTCTTAGGCTACTTTTGATGAAGAAATGGACACGGAGAAGTGTGATTGGATTAAAAAGTGTGATCTAGTGTTAATGAAATGGGGGGAATTTAGCAAGGCCTATTTGTTCAGACTCTGCTCTATGACCCCATGTCTGCAGGTATAGGAGAACATCTCTCAGATAGAAGTTTTACCTTTCCTAGGGTGTTTTGTTTTTTGGGTGCTAGCAGCTAAACCTGTATCCTCAGCACTCTACCCTGAGCTGCCCTCCCTGTCTCTATCTCTTGTTCAGTTGTATTTTGTGATGACTTAACTTTGGAGAGAAAGGGTAGGGGGATTTCTCCTTTCTTTTTCTCAAATAGTAAAGTGCCACATTTTGGGATAGAAAGTCCCAAAGTTGATTGTTTCCAACTTCATCTTCTGAGAGCAGAAAGGAAAAATTAAAGCAATTAATGTTAATGAAAACCAAAATATCTTACTAAATGTAGACTCCTTGAGTTTGAATACAACATCTATATACTTGCTTCATTTAAAATCCCAAAGCAGATGGAGATGTAATTGCTGTATATACATCACAACGGCATTTTCCACAGCACAATAAAACCTTAATTTTCAAACTAAACTTCTTGGGTATTGAGCACTGACATTTTAAGGAAGAGAGTAGTGGTTCGTAACTTTTTAGGAAGACAGGCTAGCTCATTTGAGCTTCCTTTCCCAGTGACATCCCTTAGCATACTACTTTAGCCTCTGACACAGACCTTCAGAGGAGCAAAGCAAAGCAGGACACAGTCCAGTCTGTTCAGCTAGCCTCACACAAAAGAGACCAAAACAAAAAAGAACATTCCATCGAGTTCCTGTATATTACATGTTGTACAACCGGTCCTCAATATCTAAACTTGGCAAATGTTGGTGGACAGAGAAAAGAAAGTTAGAACTAAAATGATTAGATATGTGTGCCTAATGAAGAGCCTGGGAGAAATAAATCCACTTCCATTTCAGTGGTGCTAGGGATGGAACCCAGGCCCTTGCACTTGCTAGGCAAGTTCCCCACTGCCCAGTAACACACCAGCCTGCGTACATAGCTCAAGGAAGTAAGTGTCTGAAACTGATTTCTAATGACATATTTTTAGTTGCCACTGGAACATACTAAAATGGATTTATCCTTAGGAAGTGCAGGTCCATTCAGTAAACTGTGGCTTTTTCATGAAGGCCCTGAGGGAAGCCAATTACTCACTGGGTGTTTAGTGCTAATTTTATTGTTTAACAAGTGGAGAAGAAAAGGCAGGCTAGAAAAGGCCCTGATTCTCTTTACTTCTTAATAAAGGACAGTAACAATAAATGCTTTTCCAGGTGTCCTACACTTCTGGAGAACGTGGTTTCTCAGTCTTTAGTGTGGGTCCCTATCCCTTAGGGACCCTGAGAAATGCAGACCGTGGCTCTGAGGGGTGGAGAATCTGCAGCTCTAACACGTTCCCCAGCACTGCGGATGCGGCAGTTGGAAGCCCGCTCGGAGTAGCACCCTGCAATCTTCTCTCCCGTCCTCTCTCTCTGGGAGTGGGACGTAAACTGAGGCTGCGCCTCGTTAAGACCACAGCTGTGATAATCGGTGCCTGCGTTTTCTTCTGGCCTCGGCAGAGGGCCCTGAACACAAGAAGACAAGCTCAAGCTCTCTCCGCTGTGACATGTTTGACTCTGTTATTAACTACGCTGCGTCCTCATTTTGTGTAAAGTATGCTTTATACTTTCCAGAGTGGCCACAGTACAGACAGGCTGGGCGTGGATGGTGACGACTCAGCGGCTACATCACATGCAAATGTTTCCACACCGCAGGGAAACAGCCTTGCAGACAGCAGCTTCCTGGAGGAGCCCTGAGGGACAGGGTCAGGAGCACGGCCCTCTCACACCGGGCTCTCTGTTTCCTACCTAGATTCCTGGCCCAGCTTGTTAAATTATTTCACCAAAATCATTGGTTAAAGTTTATCTGCAATATCAGGTTGTCGCGTTCTAGTGGTCTGGCACAGAAGACACCAGGGACTCTGGGTCTCCCATGAATCAGAGATTCAGGGCCAAACTCATCACATCCTACACAGAGATCTGCACCAAACCCCACCACTGACAGGGCTGAGCGACCCATTTTCAGTGTGATTATTTTCCTTCTTAGTAGGCACTTCATCCAGAGTCACAGAGTTGAGGGCAAAGTCTCAAATACTTCCTTTGCCTAAAGTGCAAGAACGTCACCTACTCCGTGACCTCAAGGGCCAGCTGGCAACCTCAGGACCCAGTTGCAAGGCCTTTAGCAATAGGTTTCTGTTTTCCTTGTCTCCATATTCACTGTCAACTACCAGCTCCACCCAGCCCTTTCCCTGTGGGCACAGGGACCTGCCAACCATGACCACATTAACAGACAGAGACACAGGGACGTATCGAAGTGTTCCTTAGTGGAGATGGTGATTCATGAAGGGAGCAGCTCCAGACCTCAGACAGTTCAGGGCTCCACTAAAGGGGTAAACGTCTTTTATAAGATATACTAAAGCAAGATGAAGAAAACACTTGATCTGGCAGAATGCAGCGGTCGCCTCATGTGGGTCGCTGCAATGGCAAGTCCCTGATTAGATGTTAACTAGAGGTTTCTGATTAAACTTTCTATTTACATAGAGCATGGGCCCACAGTAACCTCCCAGTTAATCATTTTCAATCTTAAGAAAATCTTCATGTGGGTCTTTTGTTGGACAGCTGTGCAGTTAAAGCTGGGCTTTTGGGTTGACTACATGCTTTGACATTCTGCCATCTACTTTTCTTTAGTCACTGGGGCTGTGCTAAAATCAACAGCCCAATTCTCCTTGCTAGGCACATACCGAGTATGCATTCTGTTGACTCTTTTTATATCAAAGAGAATAAAACCAAGCAAAATAAAACAGCATAAAGCCAATCAAAACAAACCAGTGTAAGTGACACAGGACTTCAAAACAATACAAGATCAACAATGGTTATCATAATGCCTCTTGTTGTACTCGAAATAGCTGGATCCTTTCAGACATAGTAAACATCAAAACAGAACAGAATAGAATCAATAAAAACAAAACAATGAACACAATAAAGGACTTCAAAACAAGCCAATAGTAAATCGAAAATGGCTACCATAATATAGCTTGCTGTCTTTGAAATAGCTGCTCATGCCATCAGATTTAACATAATCAGACAAAACAAGACAGAATAAAACCCAACCCAACAAAACAGTGAAAACTATATAGCACTTCAAAACAAGATAATAGGGAATCAACAATGGCTACCACCTTTGGAAGGAGCTCCCGCCAGATGCCACACTGTGTACCGTTATCCTCTGAGTAGATGATGAGAGCACTGGCCCTAGACCTTCAAGGGCAGTGAAACACCAAACACCACAGGCATCAAACTGCATTTCACCTCAGTATCTATCATCACAGCCTGTGTCTCTCCAGATCAGCGCGTCGCTTGTGGCGTGGGAGGGGGGCTGACTCTTCTTGTTTCTCAGCCTGCGTGCCGGAGGGGGCTGGGGGCTGGCTGTCCCCACAGTGGCCTGCGCGTGTCACTGATTTGCAGGGAGGGCTTGCTTCTTGGCGATGTCTTGTTCTCTTCCTCTGCAGCCTGCGAATCTGCGTTTTGCTGACTCTTAAAGTTGGGCACATGCTAACTTGCATTGGCCCATGCAATCTAGGTGGAAGTTCTTGTACATGGTAAGAGCTGAATAAATATTCAGTTAAATAAACGACAACTTTCTACAAGGCAGTCCTGTCTGTGAGACATTCCTGTTCACCTTTACAAGGGTGCAGGTATACTAGGTAAAGAAATATCCAGTTTTCAGTGAAAGCCATTAAAAGATAGGGGAGAATAGTCAATCAGACACCACATCTTTCTCTCAAAAGGAGATAAATCAAACGCACTAAGGATTTTGTGTGAGGGGAGGGGAGAAAAAATTAAGTACTAGACCAACTTGTATATTTTGTTGTTTCTGTTCCATTCAGTAACTAATTTTGGAGCCTTAGCTGGTATGGATGCTTAGGTATTGGTTTTTTTTTTTTTTTTTTTTTGTTCTTCTGGGCATTGTTTACTACTTCTGTGATTTTATGATCAAATCTCCCCTATATTTTCTACTCACCATGGCTCACTTCTACTGACAAAGCAGCAGCTAGAAATGACAAATACTGTCCTCTTGTGGACATTCCCTGCCACATCACCCTTCATTTTATTCCGGGTTTGAATTAATGGGAATAAAGAAAATACTCATTTTCCTCACTGTTTAAATTGTTGACTTATTTGCACAGAGTATAAGTCAGAGCCTTACATAGGCAAAACAATATTTTTTTTCTGGCTGCATGAGGTACAGTATTGTGAAGTGATTCTGGCCTCCAATTGGATCTGACATCCTCTCTGATACTTACCAGCTGGGTGATGTTAAGCAGCTCACTCAACTGGTTAGTTTCTTCATCTGTAAAATGGGCTTATATGAGTGTATCTTTCATTGACTATTGTTATGAGTATTAAAAGAGTTAATGCCTGTTGAGTACTTTGAAAAGTACTTGGAAAATTGCAAGGACCAAGAGCGACTGCATGCTATGTTGTCCAGGAAGGTGTCAGAATAGCACAGCTTAGTACAGGGCATCAGATCTGAGTGTCTCCTAGGCAAGTAAGTGGCTTCTCTCCTCCGTTTCCTGAGCTGTAACAGCACAGAGCTCAGAGTTTTGTGAGGCGCAAATGAAACAGTAGTATAATTCCCTCAGCAGATAGTACTGGGTCATATAAAATGCTTAGTATATGCCAGTTATTATTGTCATTGCTATTTCTAAAGTTCTCAGAATTTAATGAAACATCCTATGCTTTCCTCTTCTTTTGGCAGCATTTCTCTAGCAGTTGAAAGATTGAATTCCTGGTGTCCTCTAGTTTTCCTTTGATGGGTTGGAGCCTTTGATCCTGGAGATGCAGTGTTTATGCTGGCCGTCAACAGGGCAACGCCCAGGAATTCTTACTTTTTAAATGGTCTAATGTTGTTTCCCAGAAATTCTCCAAAAACACAAAGGTCTTCAGGGTCAAAATAAATTTGCGACTTCCATGAGTTCCGAAAAACTCCTTATAATCCATCTCTCAGGTGCTTGCATTTTCCTGCATATCCTGATGCTATGCCAGAACTGCTCTGACATCTAAGATGAGAATTGTTGGGATTAATTCAGTACATTCCAGTTGGTCTGAAGTATATTTTGTACTGGAAATTTAAAAGCATTATCTCGCATCTATTATTTAGATTACAGCAACTTGTTTTCCTGGTCTGTGTATTTTTCAGGTTTGTTTCCTACTTTATTTTATAATTATAAGAGAAAATCACAAGCCTCTTTTTGGCGAGATCTCTCAGTTTTTCAGGTAAGCAGACATTTCTCACCATTTCTGCACACTTCTGAAACACTCCTCATTCATTTTACTTCCTGTATTGCAAAAGTCTGCACAAATGTTACAGATATGGCAGTAACTTACAGTGAGGAAAACAGCATTTCTCTTCTCTCTTTTAACTGTGACAAACATATCATCGCATTTCTTGGTTTGAGGCAGAAACTGCTTTCATTTCTCTTACAATACCAGCACTCGGTTTACTCAAATGTAAAGCTGAATCTTACAGATCTTTAGAAACAACTATTCCTGCACTGAAATGTACACTGTCTGGGACTTTTACCTAATCAGGGAAGTTATCTAATCATTGAGTCATCTCTTGCTTACACTCACTCACCGGGGTCTAAGTCAGTCACCTGCTGGCAAAAGTCAGCAGGGACCTTCTTTAGCTTTCACTATTCTCACACGTAATGGGCCAGAAGGCCTTACCACAAGTAGCATGGCTTATTTGGTTGAAAGAGCTTTTGAAGCTTTTGGTGAACGTAAAGATCACTGAGAAAGGTTTTGGGGTCTTGACATTAATTCTTTGCTTGACTAAACTTTAGTTAGGCCCCTGAACCTGTAACCAAGTCCCCATAATGAAATGAATCAATGTTCTTCCTCTTGTAAGAGGCTAAAGACATTCTTCCTTCTTAAAGTTTAAAAACCACTCAGAATACACTGTCTTTTGGACCCCAGAGAAAACCTGAATAAACCTTCCAGTTTCCTTTGGTCCAGTTACTCACTTTGATGATTTTAGAAGTTACTTGGCAAACAATGAACTAATAAACCCTTGCCAGTCTTGCTACCAATAGCACCTCTGACATACTCATATGGTCACCTTGGATACAAGTTATTTGTCAGGGACTTGGAGATAGTCTTGTCTAGCTCAAACCTGTTGAAGCTGCCAACCCTTAACTTAGGCCTGCACAAATGTCACCAGAGTGATCTTTCTGTCCTCAAAGAGCCAAAACTCCAACCATAGATCGCCAAGTACTTATCGTCCGTATTATCTGAACATATGCCATGTGCAAAGCTGTGAGGTTCCATTGCTCATGAACAGACCACTGGCTCTGTCACATTTTCTTACTTCTGATCACTTGTCCCCATGCTTCACAACACTCTATTTCTTTATTTCACAAATAACCTTAACCTTGTAGGGACAGGGGTCATAGAGGAAAAAAAGGATAAAATAGGCTCTCATTAAGCTTGATTAAAGAAATTAATAGGAAATCTTACTAAAGCCAGATTTTGCCTATGCAGTTAGACTCCAACAATTAGACAAAGATAAAGAGAGAGAAAGAGAGAAAGAGAGAGAAACCAGGCCCAGTGTCTTAGTTACTTTTCTCTTTCATTGTTGAGACAAAATACCTGATACCCAAAGTTAGGGAAGGAAAGGTTTATTTCTTACAGGTTGGAGGTTTCAGTCCATACTCAGTTGGCTCCAAGGTAAAATGACATGGTTGAGGGGCAGCTGGCCATCCCTGCAGCAAAGTGGGAACAGCAAAAGAGAGAGAAGGTAGGCCTTCTTCCGGCTGTTACACGGTATGCTGGCTCCGCCCCTGGGCGGGTGTAGCACTCATACCACCAATCCGAGCACTAGACAATGAACCAATCATAAATGCTAGATTTGGTGTGTCCATGATTGCATGAGACTTGGGGGGTTGTGCATCTGAACATAAACCACAACACCTGGGAAGGCACCAGGTAGCAAAATCAACGTCAGAATTTAACAGTCTGACAAGCAAAACAATTATGTGGCTAGAAATATGGAAGGGCAGGGTACCCCCACCACCACCTGATAAAATATAAAGGAGACTGTAAAAAGGCCGATTTAGGGACTCTCATTTAATATAGAAAGCAATATGTCCCCTTTACTCAATCATTAAAGCTCCTTTTTATAAGGGTCTCCCCCATCCTAATCCATCACGAAGAAACAGGAAGGAGTGACGTTTAAAAAGACCAGAGAGCCAGCCGAACAGCGACAACCTCCAGGCGCCCACGTGGGTGTAGGAAGAATCCCTAGTCCTAAATAATAAGCAGCTGAGGACAAAACCCCACAGGTACTCACTTCTGGAGCTCCTTAGTCTTCCAGTGTGGTTGTCCATCTTCAATTTTTCCAAATAAACCATCTTTTTTATTTTAAAATCTGCCTCTTTAACTCATTATTGAAGCTAAGAGTTTATAATCCCAGCAGCATCCCCTTAACTGTGTGTTTCAGCAGAGCAGTGACATAGCATGGTATGGCACCTCCACCTCCCCCAGATGTGACATTTTTTTGGTGTATTGTCCAGCAAGAGTATGACTGAATCCAGTCTGTGACCAGCCTCAGTCTTTGGCACAGGTTAGCTGGGACCAACCCTCTAGGCTGGCTTCCTAACAGGTGGACTTTCAAAAACTACCTGTTTCAACTTCCACTGAATTCATGTTGGCTGCTCTGGTGGTTTGGGACTGCAGCGAAATAGTAGTATTAGAGCGCCCCCTTGTGGATTTTGAAGTTTTAACTGTGATTTTGTAAAATGGCTGTAAAACTGGTTTTAGGTAAAATGTAGGATAGAGGAAATACAACTGCCTCATAAACTCCGTAGTCTGTTAGACTGTATTGTTACATGCAGTCATCGCAGGCTGCCGATCTTGAGTCTTGGAGGACAGGTTTCACTGGGATAGTCTGGTCTGATCCCCACTTAACATCCATGCAGGGGAATGTCGAGCCTGTACTGCCTCAGTTTCTTTTCCGATTTGATCCTGTGCTGGTGGGAAGACAGTCTTAGCTCTTGACATTCCCAGGGTAAGAGTGAGAACTAATGGACATATGGTCTTATTACCCTTGGAACCTAACACACTTTTTGTCATTTTGTAGGATAACCATGGGCGTGTTATACCCACATTTATTCTTTAGGATATTTCTACTGATGAGTTATTAATTTTAATCATGAGTTTTATTATAATAAACAATGAGTGCTTAACAGGAAAAATCTTCACAAAAATAAAGTATGGCATTTTTAATATTTATTATTTATAAAAAAGCATCAACATTTTCAAATCAACTGTTTTTTGGTGTGCCAAGTTTAAAACAGAACAACAGAAATACATTTCTGTACAAACTACAATGCAAATATCAACAGCACATTACAAAAAACCACAGCAACAGAAATACATTTCTGTACAAACTACAATGCAAATATCAATAGCATATTACAAAAAATCTTTAATTATCACACCCAGGGTTATGACAACAACATGTGCCAAATACATACACTGCTTACACAAACAGCACATGAATTTTGTTTTCCTAGCCTTTTTGTATGACTTACTTGACATGGCTGGTCTTGCTGTTTTGTCAGAAGGTTCTTATTATATTATGAAATGTGTAGTTAAAAGGAACATAAAATATCAATAAAAGTATTACATTCTTAATATATATTGCACATTTAGAATAAACAGTGATGTTTTCACATCAGCTGTGTATTTGCCTACAAAACCTAAAAGACAACATCAGAAATAAATTCTTATATGAACTACAATGAAACTACCAATAACACTCAACAAAAAAATCTTTACTTCAAGTATAAGAAAAGAAAATGTCAATAAAATAAAACATCAACTGTGTAACAAGTGCTTAGAATAGACATCAGCATTTTCACATCAGCTGGGTGCTTGCTTACAAAACCTAAGAGGTCACATCAGAAATAGAAATCTTTGTGAGCTTCAATGTAAACATAAACAAAAGTCTTCCACAGAAAGAATCTTTGCTTCAACTTATCACACCCCAGGCAGTCTCCACAAGAAAATTGTGTGTCTCATACACAGTTATCATTCACAAGGATAGCAAATACGTTTCTTTTTCTGTCCTTTCTTGCAGGGCGCAGTAGGCATTTTGTTGGTTTTCCTGTTGCTGGACTAATCTTTGGGATCCTGTACTTGCCGGTTCACCTGTCAGCTCACCAGTGTGGTCCACAATATTTTTCTGACTTCTGTTTTGCAAAGATTTCCCTATCAACATTTCCATCATGGTGCAATGTTGACATCATCAGTACCAACTTGTTTTTCTTTGTCATGTATGAGACCAATGTAAATCTTTCTGGAATCCAAAGATTGTACTATATAATTCTGTTTTGAAATTGTAACATTTCATTTGGAATTTCTGCTTTGTTCCTGTGTACAGTTCTTGTGATGGTCAACTTGTTCTCTGACAGCAAATGTAACATCAGTTGAAAACTGGTAAACCAGTTGTCAGATGTCACATTCCAATTAGTTTGGGAGATGGGAGTAACAGGTCTGTTCACATCATTTGGTTATTACTATATGAACAAGGACTTGATGGTTGAGTTCAAGGAAAACTTCTAAATTGAAAACATCATAAGTCTATTTATCTACCAGGGGATAAATTTTTATGCCGTACTTTGACCCATCACTCTTCTATCTTTTATATTCCTGAGATTACCACGAGAAACCTCTGCTAAGTACAGCAGACTTACGCGTGCTTTCAGTTCAGTAGTGAGGTGCTATAATAAATACATTTTTGAACAAGGCTACTGGTGCATATAGAACATTTTAATTGTGTCTCAACCTTTGTGTACTTCACAGCATCTTGTAGCATTTCGTCTGTTGCAATTTCCAACACTGAGTAGCAGTGCTGGCATTCTGTCCAGTCTGTTTCACTCCTGCCAAGATCCTCACTACATTTCCTGATCTAATTCTAACATCCCATTGTTCCATTTGGCTGTGCAACTATTTTGTAACATTTTGACTGGACAAATATGTACTCCTGTTACTGTTTTCTTCGTCATCTGGATCAAGGAGGTTTGCACTCCTTGTGTCTGTATCAGTCCATTCTTACGCCACGTCACTCTTCTGTCGTGAATGCATGCCTTTTACTGTAATGGACCATCCTCAGTAGCCATGCATTAATAATCTGATGATTCACTTTGACCCCTCCCGAACGTGCACATTTGGTTTTTTATGTGCTGTTGAACTAAACTGGGCGACTTCTACCAGAAAAAAATAAAAAATATATTTAAAAAATTCTAGAGTGATATGGGTGTAGCATACCCTCTGTGATGCTCAGGTGAACATACACAAAAACTGTTCCACAGAGCATAATGTGAAACTAAATCCTGTTTTGACACTTTTGGACCTGTACACACACCTTAAGTTTTATTATTCCAAGTGGGTATATATGAAGATTGCTTCCTGCATCCCTCAAGGAAAGGTAAGAGATGCATAGCCGGCTATTATTATGCATGTCATGGGGCACCCTCTGCTATGCTCTGAGGGATTAACTTACCTTGGCATGGGAGGGGAAAATTCTATTTTTGTTTATCGTTTATTCTAATCTTTTCCTGTCATTTTGTACTTTATCTTTTTTTTTTTTTGAGAAATGTTTCTGCTAAAGATCAGAGGGAAAGAGAAAAACAGAGAGACCCAATGAAAGATTTAGTCAGTGTTTCTCTTCTTTCCAACATCTAAAACAAGTTCACGTGGGGGGAGGATTGAAAAATATACTTTTGCTGATGTATAATTAGTGCTTACTGGTCAAGGGTACGTGCTTTAATTCATGAGTTTGGCTTTGAACTATAAGTTTCTTAGATGTATTATAGACAGCAGAAAGAATTTTTTTTAGAGTGAGTTTTAAATAAAACCTACCTTCTCCTGTCGTTGAGAGAAATTATTTGAGTGATCCAGGGAGGTACTAAGTCTCCTCCACAGGCTGAGATGTTCCAATATAGTTTGTTACTTTTGCCACTGTTCACTCAAAAATAATTTGGGCTTTAAAACAAGGCCCTGGCTGGACCCCTCCCAGGAATCTGGTTGAGAGATGCTCGTTCACCTCTTCCAAACACACCACATGGTCCATCGTCCCACCATGGATCTGACAAGCTACATACTGCCTGTTACCCCCAGGGGCATGGCCATGCCAGACTGCAGCCTACTTACACCCTGGCCTCAAAAAATTTCCAAAAACCTACAGTCACTATTAAAATTTGTGTTTAGCCAGGCGTGGTGGCTCCTGCCTGTAATCCCAGCACTCAGGAGGCTGAGGCAGGAGGATCGTTGCGAGTTCAAGACCAGCCTGGGCTACAAAGTGAGCTCAAGGCCAGCCTGAACTGCATAGAGAGATCCCGTCTCAAAAAGCCAAAAAAAAAATTTTTTTTTGGTGTTTACAGCCTAGCTTTTTACAAAAGAAAAGGTCTTCTAGAAAGTTCTCCAAATTTGAGACATAGAGTAAACATCATTACTAGGGTCACAGAGGAGGCTACTAGGGACCTGACCCAATTTCCAAGGGAGAAAGAGAGAGAAAGACAAGTAGGGAAATCTGACTTTAAGTCCATGCACCGGTGAAGTGGATAAATCCTGAAGGTGATAGGGAACCAGGGAGAAAGGTTGAAGCGGCCTCGGAATTCCCGGTGAGATCAGCAATGTCCTGTTTCTGTGTTATAAGGTAGAAGGGTGTCTTAGTAGAAAACTGCAGAAGGACAGGTTAGGGCCTAGGCAAACTTCCCCACTTTAGAATCTTGGAACTGAGAGGCACTTTACAGTAGGGATGCCCAAAATATAGAGACCCTGACACTCAGTGTTTCACTCCCATTAGCCCACCACATTCATTCCTAAAATGTCTTCTTAAGCACTAGAGTTAGTAGAGCCCCAGGGTTTAAGAAAAAGGCGTGTCTTTTATCATAAAGCAGACCCTCAAGTCTGGCCTCACGTATGAACAATTTAGGTTACAATTGTACTATTAGGTTTAACTTATGACCAGAGTCTTGAACTCTGACCTGAATGCTGGCCACTTATGTGATTGTAAAGATTCATGATGCCAGACAATCGTTTGTAAGTGTATATGAGCACCATTCTGAATCTAGATGTTTGTGTTTGTGGACATGGTTTTAATTGGTGCTTCATATAATTCCCACAATTCCTGTTATCAAAGGCACCCAAAGAATGAGAGAAAAGAAGCTAAGGAAGGAAGGGAAGGGAAAGAAAGCAATCACAATAAAAAAGAAGGAAATTGGAGAAATAGGAGAATGGCATTTATGTGACCAATCTCACTAATAGGTACAGCATGTCCAAATCCAACATCTCACCAATCTTACAGTGTATAAGGAAGCTAGTGTTACTAGAGAGAGGAGTCACTCAAATTAGTGAATAATGATCACCAGTGTTAGATGAGGGCTATTATTAGTGTGGATAAACAAAAGGCAGATGGCAGGTTATAAAAGCTATTCCAGTCAATAACTTGGGAAAAACCTAGGGCTATAAATGCAGATCTCATAAGGGACATCCATCAGTGAGTGACAATAGTGAAACATTTCATGCCAGTAAGGGGTGGTTTCACAATTTTAAGGCAAGAACTGGGGTTCATAGTATGGTGAAACAGCCAGTACTGATAAAAGGGCTGCTGATGTAACTGGATACAAAATCAACAGTCAAAAGTCAATAGCATTAATGTACACAAACAATAAACTCACTGAGAGGTAAATTAGGGAAACAACACCTTTCACAATGGCATCCCAAAACATGAAAGGATGTAAAAGATCTGTACATTGAAAATTACAGTACTCTAAAAAAGGGGATTGAAGAGGATATCAGAAAATAGAAAGACAGCCCTTGCTCATGGATGGGAAGAATCAAAACTGTGAAAATGGCCATACTCTCAAAACTGTTTTACAGATTTAATGCAATCCTGATCAAAATACCATTAGCATACCTCACAGGTGTAGAGAAAACACTCCTAAAATTCATTTGACTACAGAAGAGACCTAGAATAACAAAGGTAATCATGGGCAACAAAGGCAAGGCAGGAGGCATCACAATCCTTGACTTGAAATTATATTACAAAGCTACTGTGATAAAATGCGCATGGTACTGGTAAAAAAAAAAAAAAGACCTAAGAACCAGTGGAACAGATTAGAAGATGTAGACACAACTACAAAGACACATGGTACTGGTAAAAAAAAAAGACCTAAGAACCAGTGGAACAGATTAGAAGATGTAGACACAACTACAAAGACACTCAGCCACCTTATCTCTGACAAAGGGACTAAACATGTTCACTGGAAGAAAATAGCTTCTTTCATAAATGGTGCTGGAAAAACTGGCTTTCCAGATGCTGAACACTAAAACTAGACACATGTACCACCATGCAGTAAACTAAAGTCAAAATAGATCAAAGATCTAAATATTAAAACAGAAACACTAAATCTACTGGAAGACAAAGTAGGTACAAATCTTGAAGACATAGGCATAGTTCATGAACAAAATCCAAACTACGCAGGAAGTACTTCAAAGAATCAACAACTGCGGTCTCATCTTATTAAAAAATTTTTGCACCTCAAAAGAAATCATCAACAGAGTAAAAAGACAACCCATAAAATGTGAAAAATTTAACCCACTTTCCCTTAGAAGAAATTCTTTATATATTTTATATATCTAGAACATATAAAGTGAAGAGACTCATGTGGCTCTTGAGGTTCCTTGGATGAAGGACTGTGAGAGGATAAGAAAATAAAGAAGTGACAAAGCTGGGGTCAGGTGGAGCCCTCACTCTCCGGATGGGAGGACAGGAACCGCCCCTTCACTGTAGAGGTGTTTATTTATACCTTTTAGCAACTTAATGTCATATGACACCCCATTGTCCTAGCAACCAACGTTTAGACACATAGCCTTGCACACGTAGTCAATTTCCAGCTTCAATGGCTCCCCACAATCAAGAATTGAAAACCAATCAGACCCTCTCCCCAAATTTAAAGTCCCAATTCAAAAATGGGCATCCAAATGAATATTTATTTTTCAGGTGAACAAATACAAATGGCAAGTAAATATATGAAAAAATACTCTACATCACTGATCATTTGAGAGAAGCAAATTAAAACAACCCTAAGGTTCCATGTCCAGAAGGAATGACTGTCATCAAGAAATCAACCAATAACCAAGGGTTGTGGGGAAACAGGAACCCTTCTCCACTGTTGGTGGGAGTGCAGACTGGTGCAGCCACTGTGGAAATCAGTGTGGAGATTCCTCAAAAAGCTGGGTTTGGAAGTCCCATTTGACCCAGCTATTCCATTTCTGGATATTTTTCTAGGAAAATTAAAAGCATCATACCACAGTGATGTATGTGCACTCATGTTTATAACAGTACAATTTGTAATAGCTAAACCTTAAAAAAAACCCAAATGCCTATCAACTAAGGAATGGATACAAATGATATGGTATTTTTATACAATGGAGTACTATTCAGCTATAAAGAAAGATAAACTTGAGGCTTTTATAGATAAATGAATGCCATTTGAGACCATACTCGTAAGTGAAATAAATCAGACTTGCATACGTAAACATCACATGGTATTTGTAATTTAAAAACACTAAAAGAATAAATAATCCATAATATACAATAGATATTGTTAAAGTGAAAGGGGAAGAAGCTGCTCAAAAGGAAAGAACAACTGGGATAGGGGACAGAAGGAAAAAAGAAGGGAAACAATTATTTATGTGTATATATATATATATATATATACACACACATATATACACATACAAGATAGATAATTGTACTATCTCAGTTCATCAAAAAGAATGCTTTGTGCTTTCATTGTTTGATCAGTTGTTCATGCCTAACTTGTAATCTGAGCAACTACTTTGAAGATAACAATATATGATGTATTAACTATTGTTAATCTCCTATTATTTTGTTTTGAAATTCTGTATCATTTTTATTCTTTTTTCATTTTAAAATAAAAAAAATCTAGAATCATAAACTACCAAAATGAATAAAGGGCTGCTGAAAATTACATACGCCACTTTGAACTGATGCTGCAGAGAAATGGCTTTTGCTCTCATCAAGTTTTCAACTGTGTGAAACTGGTCTTTTCTGGAAACAAATGCCCAGGAGAACATACATTACCCAGAAGCGAAGAAAATGCCAGGCCACAAGCCTGTGAAGGACAGGCCAGACTTATTGCTATGTGTCAATGTGAGTGGTGACATCAAGATGGAGCCTCTCTTGGTTTGTCATTCTCAGACCCCTAGAGTGTTCAGAAACCACAGCATCAAG